>CBVK0100441132.1:0-38974 GCA_900067695.1 Picea abies | reverse complement strand
TCCTTCCCAAGAATGTAATGTATCCACTAGCGGTAGGCTTGCATAATGGAGTACATTTATTTGTTGTAAGTAGGGTACTTACTGAAAAAATATAATAGTGTCTCACTATGATAGGCCACGGGGTGTCCGTACTGAGTGAGAACAACACCCACAACATAGTCGAAGCATCTGTCTCGATCTCAAAGGGTTGCTACAGGTTCGGTAGTAAAAGTACTAGGGATAAGCATAACCGTTGCTTCAAATCATCGAACACTTGTTGTTGGGACTGAACCCACACAAATTTCTCCTTATCACCACCCCTAGTTACTTGGTTGAGGTCCCATGCAATGTGGGAGAATCCCAACATGAACCTGCGGTAGAAATTAGCAAGGCCCAAGAGGCTCTGAAGCTTAGTGAGTGTGGTTGGGGCTGGCCAATCACGGATGACTTGGAGCTTGGCTGGATCCATATGTATGCCATGATGATCAATGATGTAGCCTAGGTAATGGACCATGCCCATGCCGAAGGAGAATTTTTCCAAGTTGGCGTATAGCTTGTGATGCCACGGGGTTTTGTAGAACTTGCTGAATATGTTGCAAGTGTTCTGCCCAATTCTTGTTGTAAATGAGGATGTCATCCAGATACACCACTACAAAAGTGTTGGTGAATGGTCGCAGGATATATTCCATCATCCTCATGAAAGTGGTTGGATCATTTGTCAAACCAAAGGGCATGACCAACCATTCAACAAGACCTTCCTTTTACTTGAAGGAGGTCTTCCATACATCTGTCTGTTCTATTGGGACCTGGTGTTAGCCATAATTTAGATCAATCTTAATAAAGTATTTGGCCCCCATGATATGATCAAGGAGGTAATTGATTCAAGGAATCATGTACTGGTTTTTGATTGTAATTATAGTTAGGGCCCGATAATTAATGTAGATTCGCCAGGTATTATTTTTCTTCTGTACCCACATGATTGGGCTTCCACAAGGTGATGAGCTAGGATGGATGTTCCCCTTTTGGAGAAGTTCTTGTATCTACCACTTGATATCCTCATTCTCTAACAGAGAGCAGTAGTAGACTATCCCATTAGCAGCGGTGCATCGAGGGTAAGATCGATGGGGTGATTGAATTGACAGTGTAGAGGTACCCCGATAGGTGAGGAGAAGATATCTGAGTATTATTCCATGACCTTACCCACTTTATTTTGCTATGTGGAGAGGTAGGACATGAATACCTTGGATGCGGCTGCGATCTTTCGCTCATTCTGAGAGAGAATCACGAAGAAGACAAAATTCCCCATCTGAAATATGACCTTCCTCCATTGCTTGGCAAAGATCAAGGAAATAACACTAGGTGGGACTGCCTCATGTATCCTGTATAGTTTCTTTTTTAAAGAAATAGTAACACAGCAAGGCCTAGACTCATATACATCATGACATTTCCATAAATAGGGTTGGCCCAAAAGAACATTACGCACTTAGATAGGGGAAACATCACAAAATACCTTGACTTTGAAGGGCTTGGTGTCATATGACAGGAAGCATTTTTGGCTGACGTGGATGTTGCTTCCTTGGTGAAGACATCTGATGGTGTAGGGATGTAGGTGCGACATTGTCGGTAGGGCAAGTCGCTTGACAAAATTTGTTGATATGAGGTTCTTTTGGCTACATCTATCAATGATGAAGTGCAACAGGGTACCTTTCACCCACATCTATGAATGAAAAAGGCGCTCGCCTTCCTCTGGGTCATTTGGTTCACCAGGCTAGAGCTTGGTGGTAGCAACGGTAGGAATGGGTTGTGCATCAATGATCTGTCTCCCCCTTTCTTGTTCTTACTTAGAGTCAGAACTCGCATCTGATTCAAAGGATTTCACCTCATCCACTTGCGATTTATTTGAGCGATAATCAACAGTGTTATGCCAGGGGCTCTTATGGAAGTCTCACCACTTCCCAATATCTTTCTTTGTATTTCTGGTGTCCTTATTTGCTTGTGGTCTAGACCGGTTTTCCTGAGGCTGTTCATCTTTTCTCTGTCCCTTTTTCTGCGGGTTGGGGTTGCCCTTTCCTGGATTTTGCTGTGAGGGGTTCCCAGGCCCAAATTTCCATGTGTTTTGTTTGAGATTCTGCTCAATTTTGATGGCATATCGGTAGGCCATGCCCAAGGATGAGATGTCAAGAAAATCCATTTTGGACTGTATGTATCTATGTAGACCACCACGGTACTTGAGCACTAGATGTCGCTCAAAATCCTTGATACCCATCTTGGTGCATAAGGTATGGAAGATATTTGTGAACTCAGGCACTACTTGGTCTATTTCCTGCCGCAATGTGGTCCATTTTGTGTATAGGTCACCATAACTTCCAATAAGGTAGTATTTTTCCTTAATAGCATCCTTGAAGGACTCCCAGGTGACCATGACTATAAATAATGAGGGTTCCTCTATTTCCTTTTGCTCACAGAAAGTTTCCCACCAATCCTTGACATGGGGAATGACTTTGAGGAGAGGAAAAGTGATATTTTCTCTATTCGAGTATTTATGGACAGAGAAGTACCCTTCTAACACATTCAACAATATTTCTACAACATCTGCGTCTATCTAACCTTCAAATATAGGAATATCAAAGTTGATTTTTACCTTGAAGGGGGCGGTGCCTCCATTTGAGGAAGATGTGTCGCCTGTTGGTAGCCACCGAAGGATTTGCACAAAACTATCCATTATCTCATTCCTCTGTTGTGTGAGGGATTCCTTGAGAAACATTTTGAAGGGATCTCCTGTCCCATTGTCTTTATTTTCTCCCACCATGAGAGGTCATTTGGGCGTGCGAGAGTTTTTTTCCTCAATAAAAACAAGCTCGAGACCTAATTCTTTATACCTTGACCACATTGGGGACATGCATTAAGAATGAGAAGGAGTAGACCTCTCTGATACCATTGATCCATATTTTATGAGAAGAATGAAATGAATAAATATTATTATCAAAATATGCTTAACACAGAATAAAATATATACAATAAAACTGGTTTCTATTCAATAAGGAAATAAGCTGAAACTGTAAAATGCAGCGGAAAACAACCTTTCTAGAATGGTGGCGGCTTATCTATGAGAAGAGATGTGATGAATGTACTCATTTGCAAGAAGATGATTACAATGATTCTCTGAAGGCATTTTTACAATAAAAAGGAATGTCAAAAACCCTAGACATGCAAAAACCTAACCCTAGGAGATGAAGGGCCAAAATTCATGTGAGCCACGTTTGGGTAAGTTAGTACATCAACATCCCCGGATCATAACTTTTGCAAGGAATCCAAGGAATACACATGTTTCCATTGGAATCAAATTTTACTAACATTTTGACTGTGGTGATCCCTAAAAACGTAGTGTAGGTCCTCAAAACGACCCTAGAAGTCAGGGACACAAAAACTAGGAAAAACTACCCAACTGGAAAACTGCCAAAATGAGCCAGTTGGAATAGGTGGGAGGCCACCGACATCCATTTGGATAAGAGGATACTTAAGGAATATAGCGCATGAGAGGGAGTATTTATGAACACCAACGAACTCAACCTTTCACTCCAACGTCTTGCTTAAAGGGTCAAAACGTCACCCTTAGAGGGGTGAAATCATCTTAAGGTTTCGATTATGCATTTTTTAAGATTTAAATTTGAATTAAAGATGAATTACTTGTGTAAAGGGGAAAAATAAGGGTTGTTGTCCCCTTATTTTTTGTTTACCCTAATTTATGTGGACAAACTATGTTTAAGAGAGTTTTTTTCTTAGTGTGTTTCTTTAGTATGCATTAGTAGTTAGGAAATTCGATGGTCACGATATGTTCTCGACATAGAGTGATCCGACGGTTCATATTGTCCTTGATCTTAACAACCATTGATCCATGGATTAACACCTGATTGGTCCATGATCTATATTTAAAGAGGATGGAGGGTCATTTGTCGATGATCTGTTGTGAGAAAATCTCTTGTAAAATCTCTCTGTAATATTTTTCTTTTGCATTAGTAAACTGCTCCAAGTGGCTGCATTGGTTGGGGTCATGGATGTTTCCCCATAGGGGTTTTAACGCATCAAAAAATTGGTGTGTTGAAATTTGATCTAGTTCTATGAGTGGTTAATGAATGCGTTCGTCCTCTGTTGGAATACCTGTGTTGTCGAACATGGTATCAGATCTTGTTTGAAGACTTGGTCCCATTGTAAATCGAGATCATGAAGCTGAGTTTCATCATATTCATTTTCTGATATTTACATACATTTTTGGGATGAGAGGACTGTTCCATTGCATCCAGATCACTTATTTCATTTAGAAAAGGTTTTTGTTTCACTCGAAAAGTTTTATGTTTTCCCAAGATATGACCATTTCAGCTAGATCCGGAGGTATAAATCTTGAATACGCCCTAGGTCTTGAGTTCAAGTCTCTATCTTTGTTACTTTTTTTTGAAAAAGTTCATGCTCCATTGTAAAGTGTATTTCACTTCAAGTATAAAAGTGAATCACTATAAGTAGCTTTAATATTTTATTTTAGAGTTATTTATTTTGCATGCATATTTTCTTTTATAAAGTAACTTCATTGTAAAAGTGATCTCCACTTATTTATATAAAAGTGGGTCACCTCATAAATAAACTTACACCATCATGTGTTCCTTTGGTTATCATTTATGTTTTTTCTTGAAATGACATAACTTTCACATCCAAAGTCCGTTTTCAGTGCCGTTTTTTTAAAATCGCCTAATTTTTCGAGATCTTTCCATCCAGACCATCAATTTGAGTTTTTAAATCCATATTATCTACATATTTAATATGTCTTATTCAAGTAATTTTTTTCTTACCACCACCAACTACTTCCAATGGAAATCCCATATGGAGGATTTATTAAGAGGTAAAGGCTTGTACCAGATTACCTTGGGAAAGGAGACATAACCTACTGATGCTGATAAGAAACTCAAATGGGATAATAGGAATGATGAAGCACGTGGAATAATCAGAATATTCATCTCTCCTGATTTAAGGTTCCACCTTCAAAAAATTGATTAACCCGATGAATCTTGGCAAAATATTGAATCTGTGTTTGGTAAACATATTATTATTCAAGAAAAACACTTAGAAAATCAAGTACTGACTTTAAGTCCAAGTGATTTTTCTTGCATTGAAGACTATCTATCTAAGTTTAAAACACTCATAATTTTATGCGAAGAATGTAAGATAAAGATGGATGAAGAGTGTTGCATATATATTATTCTTTCTAATCTAGGTAGTGCATATTATGTGTTTGTATCTACCTTTTATGCCATTAAAGAGGCTCTAGGGACAACTTATCAAAAATCCACTCTTGAGTCCTTTTGCGATGCTTTGATTAGAGAGCAAGATAAGCTTGTACAACTTGGAGTGATCAACACTGAAATTACCTCCAACAAAGCCTTAGTCATCCATTAGAAAGATAAAACCAAGAATCCCAAGAAGCAACATCCTTGCCACAACAACTATCAACATAAGTGTCCCAAACCCACTCAGACATCTTCCGCTCCTAATGATGAAAAAGGAGAAAAATATAAAAATAAGAAGACTGACAAACATTGCAACTTTTGTGAGAAATATGGTCATGATGAGTCCAAATGTTTCAAGAATATGGAAGCTTTAGAAGCATCAATGAAGAAGCACAACATCAATATTGATTCTACTTCTTCTTCTTCTTCTCATGGACATGCACTTTCTGCTTCTGGTTTCTCCTTCAATACAACTTATACTTCTTCTTATGATGAGTGGCTTATTGATTCTAGAGCATATTATCATATGGATAAGGATAAAGACATATTTTATACTCTAAATGAATGTAACATGAAGAAAATATTTGTTGGTGATGACATATCTCTTAGTGTTGTAGGATTTGGAATAGTTCAAGTAGAAAATGGTCATTTCAATGATGTATTATGTGTTCCAAGTCTTTCTTGTAACCTTCTATTAGTATATCAAATCACTCATTCAGGTGAAAGTAAAAACGTTGAGTTTTCACCTCACCAAGTTGTAATCAAGGATCTAAAAGATCCTAAGCATGTTCTTGCAACTGGAATTATTGATGATAATTCTAGGTTGTACAAGTTTGACAACTTTGTGTCATCATTTTTTTCATCAGTTTTTGTTGCTCATAGCGATGACTTGAGAAAAATTTGGCATGAGAGGTTTGTTAATATAAACTATCTCTCATTGAAAAAACTATGTAATCAATAGATGGTGACTGGTCTTCCTCCTATTTCATGAAGATATGGTGTTTGTGCCAATTGTGTTCTCGAAAAACATCATCAGGACAATTTTGACAAATGTGCCTCTTGGCACGCCTCGGGACCTTTGCAACTTGTTCACAGTGATTTTTGTGGTCCACTTTCTTCTCCTTATTTTTTTGGGTGCAAGTGTTTCTTAACTTTCATTGATGACTTTTCCAGATGTACTTGGATTTACTTCTTAAAACTTAAGAGCGAAGTTTTTTACAAGTTTTTGGCCTACAAGGTCCTTGTAGAAAAGAAATTTGGACATCAAATTCAAAGGTTAAGAACATATAATGGAGGTGAATATGTGAAAAATAATTTTACAAGTTACTGCACTACACATGGCATCCAAATGAAACACACTGTTCCATATACACCACAACAAAATGGTGTTGCCATGAGAAAGAACCACACATTAAAAGATATGGCTAATTGTATGATCCAATCTAAGGGATTAAGTCTAAAGTATTGGGTGAAAGCCATCAACTATGAAAATTATATAGTAAATCACACTCCCACAAAGGCTCTTAAAAATATAACACCTGAAACATATTGTACTAAAATTAAACCAGATGTAAGTCACTTATGTGTATTTGGCAGTATAGCATGGGCTCACATTCTTGATGAGAAAAGGAAAACCTTTTCGCCTAAAAGTGAGAAGTGTATATTTGTTGGTTATTATGAATATTTCAAAGGTTATAGACTTCTTCAACTACATTGTAATGAAATTATTATTATAAGAGATGTTAAATTTGATGAAAATCTCTTGGCCCACGAGCCTGATTCGGGGTTTGTTCCTTCTTTGGCCTGCTAGCCTAATTCGATGTTTGTGTCTTCTTTGGAATTTGAGCGATCTTTGACGTTTGTCCCTTGTTTTGTTCTAGATTATTCTTCATATGATGACAGTGAGGATGAAAATCCACCTCCACCTGCTCACCTTCCTCTAGATGAGTCCTTTGAACCTAAACCAACACCAGCTCCAACTCCATCGCTTCCTCAATGAGTCTATTTGTAAGGTACAAGTACCATATCTATTATATTAGTATAATAGAGAAATAATGCATAGAATAATACCAAGATAGCAACAAAATACAAAAATATTGTAGAGATAACAACATAACAACAAATTATATGGAACCACAACACCATAATTATACTTTTATTGATAGGAAACAATGTTCACTTGCCTCTTCAAGGGGGAAACCTCCAGCAGAGCAGATCTCTATTACAATAATTTTCCAAGACAAAACTTCTCATACCCTCTACTCCTATTTATACTAAACATGTATATCCAAATGAAAAATCTAGAGGATGATCCTTCTAGAAGCGGAAGCTTCTATTAGATCTTCTTACATTTGGATTATTCTTCCTTATTGCTAGGCATTATTAATATTGGCCTTTATTACATGGAAATATATTATTCTACCTACGTGAGGGGTTAGGGAGTTTAGGTCCCTAACATGTCCTTCCCCTTAAAAACAACCTTGTACTCAAGGATTGAGATGAGGAAATTGCTGCAAAATCGTAGCTAGTTCCCAAGTGACATCTGCTGGAGTTGTATCTTTCCATTGGACTAACACTTCATTGATGGTGTGTTGACGCAGAAGACACACCCACTGATCCAAAAATTCTTGTGGATGTATCCATATGGATCCTTCTTCATCCAACTTGGGAAGGTTGGTTTGAGTTTGGGACTTAATTCCAATCACCTTATTTAAGCATGAGACATGAAAAACATGATGGATCTTAGAGTGATTGGGAAAATCTAACTGATAGGCCACCTATCCCACACGCTTGAGAATGGTATAAAGACCATAAAATTTGGGCGCTAGTTTATGACAATGGTAAAGATTGAGGGAATTTTTCTTATAATGTTGCAATCGAAGAAACACTTGGTCTCCTTCTACAAATTGACATTCAGTGCAGCCTTGATCTACCTGTTGCTTCATGCAATTCTGGGCCATGAAAAAATTATGTTTGACGGTATGGAGAATAGCCTCTTGAACTGTAAGCGTTTGGTCAACTTCCTGGACCTTCGAGACACCTATCAGGTGTGAGAGAACTGAAGGTGGATTTTTTCCGTATACTGCTTCAAAAGGAGTCATGCAAGTAGTTGTATGGTAAGAAGTGTTATACCACTATTCAGCTAGTGGTAACCATTGAGCCCACTAAGTTTTCCTTTCCGATGAAAAACACCTCAAATATCTTTCCAAACAATTTTTGACAAATTTAGTTTGACCATCAGTTTGGGGATGATAAGTTGTTCTGAAATGCAGTTGGGTGCCTTGTAGCTTGAACAGTTATTGCCAAAAAGTGTTGGTGAAAGTGGGGTCTCGATCAGACACAATAGAATGAGGAATGCCATGAATCTTGAAGAACTAATCCATAAAACATTGAGCCATAGTGGAGGTGGTAAATGGGTGTTGAAGAGCACATAAAATGAGGATACTTGGAAAGACGATAAACTACCACCATGATGACTGATTTATTGGTCGATTTAGGTAATCGCACAATAAAATCCATAGAGATATCCCTCCAAATAGTAGGTGGAATCGGAAGAGATTGCAGTGTGCCAAGAGATTTGACTATTTCTCCCTTGTTGCATTGACAAACATCACATTCTTCCACAAAATTGTGAACGTCTTGTTTCATACCATCCCAGAAAAAAGAATGTTTGACCCAGTCATAGGTTTTGGTAAACCCTGAGTGCCCAGCTATGGGTGTACCATGAAGCTCAGAAAGTACCGTGGATTTAAGTTGTGACTGTTTACTTAAATACAAATGACCTTTGTAGTGAGGCTCATCATTGTGCCAAGAGTACCCTGGGGAAACTAGAGAATTTTCTTGCAATTGTTGGATCAGATGCAAAATTTTGGGTTCATGTAACCATTCCGGGGGAACAACTTGGAGCCAATTTGGTACAATGAAGGAGAGGGAAAAAAGGGACCCTTCATATTCATATTTTCTTGAAAGTGCATCATCAACCATATTTTATTTTCCTTTCTTGTAAATGATCTCATAATCATATCCAAAGAGCTTAGTCACCCATTTTTGTTGCTTCGTGGAGGAAGGGTGTTGTTATAGAAAATAATTGAGGCTTTGATGATCTGTATTGATTTGGAAGCATTTCCCCAATAGATAAGGGCATCAAATATCCACTGCATGCAGAATAACCGACATTTACTTTTGATAGATTGATTTTACCAAATGTCGCTTTGACAGTTGTTTGCTGGCAAAGTACAAAGGTTGACCATATTTCATAAGTATTGCTCCAATTCCTCTCCCGGAAGCATCACATTCTAGGACAAAGGTCTTTGTGAAATTAGGAAGGTATAGGAATGGAGTGGTTCACATGGCCTCCTTCAAGGTTTGAAGGGCCTAATCAGCGACAAGAGTCCAAGTGAAAGAACTACTTTTATGGAGAGCAGTGAAAGGTGTCCCAATATTTCCACAATTCTTAAAACAATTGCGATAATAACCTATAAAACCCATAAATCAATGCAATATTTTGAGAGTCTTTGAGTAAGGACAATCCTGCATAGCTTCAATATTTTTAGGATCCACCTTGACACCTGCCTTTTCAACAATATGACTCAAGTACTCGACTTCTGAGCTGCCAAAAGCACATTTAGATTGTTTGAGGAGACATTGGTGCTGAGAGAGTAGATGTATAACTCGATCCATGTGAGGAAGATGGGCTGTCCAGGTTTTACTATAGATGAGGATATCATTAAAGGAAACTAAGACAAAATTACATAGAAAAGGACAAAAGACATGATTCATAAGGATTTGGAAAGTGGAGGGAGAATTACACAAGCCAAAGGGCATGAACAAAAAATCATAGTGGCCCTCATGAGTTTGAAATGAAGTCTTAGGAATGTCAGCCTCATTCATATGTATCTAGTGGTATCTAGAACAAAGATAAAGTTTAGTAAAGAACTGGGCACCAATAAATTCATCCAAGAGGTCATCAATGACAGGAATGGGAAATTTGTATTTAATGGTGAGTTTGTTGAGGGCGGGAAAGTCAGGACACATGCACCAAGAACCTTATTTCTTAAGGACCATGACCACATGAGAAGAGTAGGGGCTCATGCTAGGATGGATAACACTTACGGTGAACACTTATTGAATAATTTTCTCAATTTCATTTTTTTGGGAAAATGAATGATGATAGGGACAAATATTGGGAGGAAGGATACCAGGGACAAGGAGAATGGAATGATCATGAACACCATGGAAAGGAGGAAGTACCTAGGGGTAGAAAAAACAACTTGATGTTTGGAGAGGATGGATTGGAGGTCCTACATCATAGAGGGTGTCTTAGTGGCTTGAATGGAATGGAGTTGTGCAATAATGCCAGAATGACCTTTTTTGAGGAGATTTTCCATATGATGGGAACTGATGATCTTTGGGGAATTGAATGTGATGCCTTGGAACTAATATTTTTGGCCCTCTTGGTGGAATTTTATTTCAGTATGATTTATGTATATGGAACCGTCTAGGTACCAATCGAACCGTCTAATGTGTGGAAGACTTCCTTCAAAGCCAAGGAGGGCCTTTTCGAATGGTTGGTCATGCCTTTCGAGTTGACGAATGCTCCCACAGCCTTCATGAGGTTGATGGATGACATATTGCTTCCATTCACCAACTCATTTGTAGTAGTGTACTTATATGACATCCTGATCTTTAGCCAGACTTGGGAAGAGCATCTCCACCATATCCGACAAGTCCTCCAAACACTGTGGAAACACAAGTTGTGTGCCAATTTGGAGAAGTTCACTTTTGGCATGACCCAGGTTCAGTATCTAGGATACATTATTGATGAGCACGGGGTGCATGTGGATCCAACCAAGATCCAAGTCATTTGGGATTGGGTAGCCCCAACCACTCTAACAAAGCTTCACATCTTTATGGGTATTGCTAACTTATACCGCAGGTTCGTGTTGGGATTCTCTCATATCACTTGGAACTTGAGTCAAGTCACTAAGAAAGGAGCAAAATAAAAATTATTTTGGTCAAAATATCAACATAAGGCATTCGTAGAATTGAAACATCGCCTCCACTGTGCCCCAATGCTCACATTACCAAACTTGCAACAACCATTTGAGATCGAGACAGATGCCTCTGACTATGCTATTGGGATATTTCTTACTCAATAGGGGCATCCAGTGGCATATCACAGTGAGACACTATCCAACACAGTTCGAAAGTATACCACTTATGAAAAAGAGATGTATTCCATTGTGTAGGATTTTCGACAATGGAAGCATTACATTTTGGGGAAGGAAACGATCATCCACATAGACCACCGACCCCTGCAGTTCATACAGACACAAGGGAAGTTGCAGAATGATCACCATTAGAAGTGGTCCACATATCTGCAACAGTTTCATTTGAACATCAAATATAAGAAGGAAAGCACCAATAATGTTGCAAACTGCCTCAACTGACTATCGATTGTGGCGATAACCACCGTACTCAACTCTTGTGGGAATGAGACTTCTGATTGGCCGCTTCTCTACAAGAGCGATCCATAATTTTGCCAGACATACAAGACGCTCTTGGAGGCTAATCGAGTTCCAATTTTCACCTCCAGGATGCACTACTATGTCATATGGGACACCTTTGTGTTCCTTCAAATGAGCATGCCAAGATGATTTGGGAAGCGTACTACAATTGGGTCGTTGGGAATTTTGGGGTCAAGAAAATAGTGGCAGTACTGCAAAAGTATTTCTATTGGCCAAACCTTCGACAGGATGTCGGGAAGTACATCAGATCCTACACTGCCCGCACCATTTCTAAACCGACCATCAAGAAGCAAGACCTCTATACTCTGCTATCTACCCCTAGTTGACCTTGGGAATCCATCTCCATCGATTAAATGTCGGCCTTCCTTCTACTAAGCATGAAAACTATTGTGTTTTTGTGGTCGTCGATAGATTCTCAAAGATGGCCATTATGGCGTCCTACAAGAAGAATATCATAGCAGAAGCCATCGCTAAATTCTTATTTGAACGAGTGTGGGTACACTTTGGGATCCCACAATCTATCATCTTAGATCGGGACAACAGGTTCCTCATTACATTTTGGTCCAGCTTCTGGTCAATGATGGACACCAAGCTCACCAAGCCCACAACTTTCCATCCCAAAACTAATGGCCAGACAAAGGTCATCAACAGGATGATCGTACACATTTTGTGCATGTACAACTCAAAGAATCCATGCACATGGGATGGGAGCCTCCCCTATGTACAACATAACTATAACCAGGCCCTCCATAGATCAACCGACGATAACCCCTTTCAGGTGGGCTTGGGATTCCAGTCACCATGTCCCATTGACGTAGCCATGCCATTTGCAGCTACTCAGGCTGATTTGGCTCATGTCTAGTCTGAAGTTTCCAAGGAAGACAACTTCTTTGAGTGAATTCATCACATTCTCCAACAGGTCCATGACATATTGGACAGATCCAATGCTAATTACAAGCAATGACATGGTCAACATCAAGTGCAACACAACTTCCAGGTGGGTTACAAAGTGTGGCTACATTTGTAGAAGGAGCACCTCGCTAGACCCCACCACAAGCTTCGCCCACTTCTATATGGGCTATACACCATCTCCAAGGTTGTAGGGGACAATGCCTTTGAGCCCAATATTCCACCATTCCTTGGTTTTAACCCAGTGTTCAATGTGGACCGCCTTTGGCCCTACTTTCCACCTCTACTGGACACATCCGACATGGCAGAACAAATCACACCAACAGAGTTAAACCTAGACTGCATGGAAAAAGCCACAATTGATCAAATTATGGACACACATATCAAGAACACCTACCAGCATAGGATCCAACTATATTGAGTTGTCAAAGCAGACCAACTCCTTCACAAGGGCAAGTGGCTCACCAGGGACCAAGTTTAGCAGAAGTTTCCTCATCTCATGGAGGAACTCAACGTAATGGGGACCATTACTTCCTAAGGGGGGAGAAATGATCCAGGTGGATATTGGTGGCCACCCACCTATTCCACTTGGAGCCCCACCATTATTTCTTTCAGTTTTTCAGTTTCCTTAATTGTAGCACAATTTAGTATTTTTGGCAGTTCTTCGGGTCCTGAACTTCCAGAGACATTTTGAGGCCCTAAACGACGTTTTTTGGGAATCAAACCTCTGACGAATATGGGTATGTTCTGGACTTGATATTCATTATTAGTAGTTGTATTCCTCGGATATATATTTCTAACAATGTATCATGTTCGTCAAAAGGAGATAGTATGCCAAAGTTACAACCTCGGGAAATTAATGTACTAATTTACCCCGACGGGGCCCATATTATGGTGTTTCATCTCCTAGGGTTAGGTTTTTGGATGTTTATGGTTTTCAATTGTTTCTCAATAATATATAGGTCTTCGAGCCTCATTCTAACATAGAGTTCAGAGGCATGTAGCCACCACATCTCTTCTCAGATATAAGTTACCAACGCCCTAGCTAATTTATTTCCATTCTGTCTGTAAACAAATTTCAGTTCTTTGATATTAATGAAATGAAGTGTTATTTCCACTACATCTTTGTATTTATTTTTATTTGTGTATTCTATTGCATTCCTGCATAAATATGGATCAACGAAAAATGAACTATTTGGATTTTCCTTTAAGATATTTTTAGACTCCCTAAACATGAAAATATTTCCAAGTGAACTTGCTTCCTTTCACACTCGTTAAAAAGGTTTTGAAAGGGCATCTTTCGAGTGGTAGTTTATGTCTTTTTCGGCCTCAAGAGACTAATTATGAAAAAGGAATACTCTAGTCAAGTATGATTAGAAAATTTCTCCCCTGTAATGTTTTACACTTTTTTCAGGCTTGAGAGACTAAATTTACAAAAAAGTCACTCTTGGAGTCATCGTTAAGTTCTTTTCAGACTCTCTAAATATGAAAAACCACCCATTTTACCTTCTTTGGGCTCGTAAAACTATGCATCGAAGGACCTATGTGTTATACCAAAATTGGCTTCACCCCATGAAACTTGCTCAGAAGGTCTTTTCCATTTCCCTATGCAGACTTGAAGTCCCCTTTTTGCAATTCCCAGAGCTAAAAAACATATTTTCCCACATATATGCACCCTAACAACTATACAACATGCGTATATGCAGGTTGCACCATTACAGTGCACGTAAATCGGGTTTTGTTCCCAAAATTAAAAATGGTGTCGGGTTTCCATGTCACGTCACGTGATCCATGATCCTTGACCTTCCATATACTAGAAATGTTTTGAATGGGCCCTTCAGTTCCATTTGAAGGCTATATAGGCCATATCCAAGCTGTGGAAGAAGAGAGAAGAATTCAAATTTGAGAGAAAAGTTACTGTAGAGAAATTATTCAATTCATATTGAGTCTGCATCCCTTTGTCCTTTTAAGTCTGAACACATTGTTCAACCCACAAGCTCTTCCCTATTTGATGGAGAACCTCATTGTCTCTCTTATATGAGATTTCCTTTGGTGGAGGATTGAAGTGGTGGAGGCCCAGGTAGAAGGGACTTAGTTTCTCAGTTCCGAGACTTTTCGACATGAAATTTTGTCATTCATACACTTTTGTTGTTCATATTGTAATAGAAATACTCTTTTCTCGTCCAATTAATGTCTTACAAATATTTGAATTGTTATTCCATGGGCGTATTTGTTATGAATATTGATGGATTATGATATTATATGTGCTAAATTTATATATTATCACCATATGCTTGCATATATTGGTTGTTGAGGACAAGTTGCAGGTGGATAGCTTTGAGTTGAGTGCTTAATAGTGGACTTCATCGAACGTCTGGATGAGGTAGTCTCTTTATCTTTTCTTGTTAACAAGTTTGTTTATATAGCATACTTGACATTAGATTTGATTTCTGCAGTGATTTCCATCTATTGTGGTTTACCCCATGCCATAGAGTGATTTTCCTTGTAACATAATTGGTGACCATACTGGGGAGGGAATTTTCTTTTCATGGTTTGGAGTGTTTTTCTCGTTTGATTGCTCTCAGTTAGCTCGATTTTTCTTGTCGTCTGATTGCTTGACAACCTATTTTAATTTTGAGTATGAGTTTCTTGGCCTTATTGATCCAGATTTAGGGGTGGAACAAACTAATTAATAGATTGAATATCATAAACATAGAGATATGAAGAATAAAAAAAATATCCACTGAACAATATCTTCTATTAAATAAAGAAATATGCTGAAATTGTAAAAATAAATAACTTAAACTTGCTCGAATGGTGGTAGCTATCTATGATAAGAGATGTGGCTGCTACGTGCATCCATTTGAGAAGAATGAATTACAATGAGTCTCTAGAGGCCCTTTTCATATTACTCATGAATTTTAAAACCCTAGACATCCAAAAACCTAACCCTAGAAGGTGAAATGCCAAAAGTTACGTGGGCCCTATGGGAAAGTTGGTGTAATTTTGTACCTCAACTTCCTAGGGTCGTAAGTTTTGCATACGATGTCCATTTTAGGCGCATGATATCCCATTGGAAAGGTATTTCAGAGAGCTACACATTATGCCATCAAAATTTGACCTTTTATATAGTCTGACTATGATGAGTAAAGAAAAAAATGTTAAGGGACCCAAAATAGCCCTAGAAGTACAACAAGATGTGCTGACATGAAAACATACAAAATAAGCCAGTTGGATTAGGAGAGAGGCCACCCATATCCACTTGGAGAATGTGTGAGGCTTCAAACAGCCTCATACGTGTAGAACTCGCAATAATAAAGCAATATAGAAAGACGTGTTGAATAAAAAACATACATGAGGAGCTAGTTGGAATAGGTGGGTAGCCACCACTATCCACCAGGATCAATCCTCCCCACTTAGGAAGCAATGGTCTCCATTGATTTTAGTTCCCCTATAAGGTGAGGAAACTTTTACTAGATTTGGCTCTGGGTGAGCCACTTGCCTTGGTGTATAAGTTTCCCAGCCTTGACAACCTGATAAAGATGGATCCACTGCTGCTGAGTGCCCCTGACCTATGTTTCCACTATCTGATTGGTGGATGCTTGTTCCATGCAGTCAGGGTTGAGATCTGTTGGTTTTAGTTGTTCAACAATCTCATAGGTGTCCAATAATGGTGGAAAATATGGCCGAAGGAGGTCCACATTGAATACTTGATACAAACTAAGGAAGGGTAGAGTGTTGAGCTCAAAAGCATTGCTACCCACAACCTTGGTGATAGTATAAGGCCCATAACGAAGTGGGTGAAGCTTATGATGGGGCCCGATGATACGATCCTTCTGCAAATGTAACTAGACTTTATTGCCAACCTGAAACTGATGTGGTACCCTGTGTTTATCATGGCTCTTATTTTACTTAGCATTGGATTTTTGCAAAATCACATGGACTTGTTGGCCAATGTGCTGAATTCTCTCAATGAACCTGGTGGCTTTGTCGATCACAGACTGATCAAGGGAAGAGTCTGTCTGTGTGGTGGCAAGAGGAAGTGCAACCTCAATGGGTCCCAAGGGTTGGAATCCTAGACCCACCTGAAATGGGCTATGGCCAGTGGAACTATGTAGAGCCCTGTTGTAACTGTTTTGGACATATGGGAGACTCTCGTCCCATGTACGAGGATGCTTAGAATTTTACATGTGCATGATGTGCACAATCATCCAATTGATGAGCTTAGTTTGGCCATTGGTTTGGTGGTGGAAAGAATTGAATTTTGTGAGATTGGTGTCCAATAGAGACTAGAGACTCAACCAAAAGGTGTTGAGTAACCTACTGTCTCGATCGGAGATGATGGTCTGTGGTATCCCAAAGTGAAACCAAAATCATTTGAAGAAGAGCTTGGTAGTATATTCCACTGTGAAATTCTTCATACAGGCTGTGAGGATGGCGATATTCGAAAACCGATCAACGACCACAAAAACATAGTCATTTCTGTGCTTGGTGGATGGAAAACCAGACATGTAATCCATGGAGATGGATTCCCATGACTTCTCGGGAATAGGAGGAGGTTTGTATAAGCCTTGCTTCTTGATGGCTGGCTTGGAAATGATGCAGGCAGTGCAAGATCTGATATACTTGCTGACATCCTGTAGAATATTTGGCCAATAAAAATGTTTCTGAAGAACAACCATAGTTTTCTCTATGCAAAAATTGTTGATTAAGGTTGGATGTCATTGATGTCAACCTTGAAGAAAGATCAGTAGCATAAAGGTTTGGGTAATGGAACTAAGTTTGTTTGATGTAAATATGACTCATTATTGTCTTGTCATGGTTGATAAGAAGTACAAATTGATGAACTCCAAAGTGGTCCCCTTATGGTGAAATCCCTCACAAGAAGACGCTTTGTGGATTGAGTTATCCTAGAAGTATGGTTAGAGAACCCATGCTTAATTGTGGAATAATGAGATGAAGGTGAGCGAATTTGTGAGTGAAACTATCCTATATGGATAGTGCTTGTCATGCCATTTCCGGTGGTATGTGGAACGTCACATAACTCCTCACGGTTAGAGAGTTATGGCCATATGAAGTTTAAGAACCCTCATGAGTCATATAGAAGCCCTCAAAAGTCAAGTGTTTGAAAAATAAATTATTTAAATAATAAAGTAAATGGAGAACTCCCTAAAATAAGAAAAATGTAATGCTACATGAAAGTATAAATAAGAGGCAAATCTCTCTCATTTAATCACACTTGGATATCATTGAATATCTATTTTTGTGAAAGGCTATTTGGGCATGTATTATTAATAGAGAAATTTTGTAGTAGAAAAAGTGTGGCAGGGAAAGTGCGGTAGAAAAAGTGCGATAGAAAAATTGCCGTAGAAAAAGTGCAGCAGAAAAAGTGCAGAAGAAAAAGTGCGACAAAAAAATCATGGCAGAAAAATTGCGACAAAAAAATCGCAGCAGAAAAAGTGTGGCAGAAAAAGTGCATGAGAACAAGTGCGACAGAAAAATCACGACAGAAAAAGTGTCAGAAAAATCGTGGTAGAAAAATCATGAAAACAACATGGTTGGGGTCTATTTATGAGAGATATGGAACATCTTGTTTGAGGTATGTTTTGTGAGCTATGGTTTATCTCTTGATATGGTATTTGATGTTCAGTATTGCTGCATATATCAGATTTGTTGAGGGATACAGTTGGTGTTTTGTTGTTGGCATTTGGCATGTGGGTATTGGTCTTTTGGTTGTGATGTGTTGCTGAAGTTGTTGGTTTAGCTTGAGGCTACATAACAGTGAGGTTGTGACACATGGTTTGATGCAAGGGTTTATGGTATTTGGTTTATGGATAGAGTGATGAAACTTTTGATGGTTATATTGGTGTATGTCTTTGGTATATGGTTGAGGTACATGTTGGGTACATGGTTGAGACAAGTAGTTGATTAGTTGGCACATACATGAGGTTTATAGTTGATGAGTTGGCACATACCTAAGGTGTATAGTTGATGATGTTGGTACATCTTGATGAGTCAATGTTGATGCATGGTTGATTCATGGTACATGTTGGTTCAGGTTATTGGTACAGGTTGTTTGGTGCAGGTTGATTGGTACAGGTTGTTACAGGTTGACAGTGACAGGTTGACAATGACAGTGGTTGATTTAGTGACAGTAACAGGTTGTCTATATTTGGCATTTAAATTTTAGGGCGATTGGACAGTTAAAGGATAGGTGGTTATTTCCACCTTCCGGTTGTAGCCGAAGAACTTAGGGGGTTGTAGCCTCCTTTTGGTTGTAGCCAGAGAATTGGGGATTTGGAGCTTCCCTCAGGTTGTAGCCTGAGAAAATAGGGGGTTGGAGCCTCCTTCTAGTTGTAGCTAGAAAACAAAGGAAGTTGGTGCTTCCAATGAATGTAATTCTTCAAGACATATAAGAAAAGGCATTCCGTGGTTTTCTCTCGCTTTGGGTTTCCACGTAAAAACATTGGTGTACTGTGTATGTGTATGATTTCTCATTTATTCATTGTTTATTTACTATGAAATTATTGGATGATAATGCTACATTGATATAACACTTGCATTATATGGTTAAAAAGGATTAAATTTCTCTATTATTGATTCACCCCCCCCTCTCAGTAATCCAATAAAAATGTCCTGCCACATGACTATAGTGGGCTTCCCAAATCAGCTTTGCACACTCAATTGTAGGAACACAAAGATGGACCAAGTGGCATATGAGTCCATCCTAAATGTGAAAATCAGTAACAATGGTGCCTATATCCAAGAGCTGATATGTGGTGGCGAAGCCCGAATCTTGCTAGTAAAGTTGGGGCCACTCTGGTGTTTCATGTCCATAGGAATGGAGTACAGTGTTGAGTGAAGCCACAAGAGGCCGACTAAGATAGTCAACGACAATATTAGAGATACCTGTCTTATACTTGATGTTGAGATGGAACTGTTGTAGGTAGGTGGACCACTTTTGATGGCGATCGTTCTACAATTTCCCACGTGTCTATATGAACTGCAGAGGCTTGTGATCAATGTGTATGATCGTCTCTTTCCCCAAAATGTAATGTTTCCATTGACGAAAGGATTATACAATGGAATACATTTCCTTGTCATAGGTGGGGTATTTCCAGATAGTATCAGAGAGTGTCTCATTATGGTATGCCACCAGATAACCGTGCTAAGTGAGAACTACACCCACAACATAGTCAAATGCATCAGTCTCAATATCAAATGGTTATTGTAGATCAGGCAAGGAGAGTAATGGAGTTGAGCACAAATGATGTTTCAAATATTTGAAGTCTCTTTGCTTCTCCTTCCCCCATATGAACTTGGCCCTACCACTATCCTTGGTCACCTGGTTGAGGGCCCATGCAATATGGGAGAATCCCAACACGAACTATCGGTAAACATTGGCTAGTCTCAAGGATCTCTGAAGCTCAGTTCGTGTGGTCGGGGTTGGCCAGTCATAGAGGACTTGGATATTAGATAGATCAACATGTACCCCATGATCATAAACAATGTATCCCAGGTATTGGACCCTGTTCATGCCAAAAGATATTTTTTCCAAGTTTTCATAAAGCGTGCACTACCACAGAGTGCTCAAAACCTGCTAAATATGTCGCATGTTCTCCTCCCATGTTTTGTTGAAGATGAGGATGTCATCCAAATATACTACCACAAAGGAGTTGGTGAAGTGTCTCAATACATCATCCATCAAACTCATGAAAGTAGCTGGTGCATTTGTTAAGCCAAAGGGAATGAATAACCATTCATAGAGATATTCTTTAGACTTTAAGGTTGTCTTCCAGACATCAGTTGGTTTAATGGGAACCTGGTGGTAGCTAGACTTTAGGTAAATATTGCTGAAGAAATTTCCCCCCCTTGAGTTGGTCAAGAAGGTCATCAATCATGGGAATGGGGTAGAGGTTCCTAACTGTGATTTTTTTTAAGGATCTATAATCAATGTAGAGTTGCCAAGTCTCATTCTTCTTCTACACCAGCACAATTAGGCTTTCGCAAGGGGAGAAGCTGGGTCTGATGTGTCCCTTTTGAAGAAGCTCTTGGTTCTAATGCCTGATTTCTCCATTATCCACCAATGAGCATTGATAGATGGGTCCATTAGGTAGAAGTGCACTGGGGGTTAGATCAATTGGATGCTTGACTTGGCAGTGTGTTGGTACCCTATTGGCAGCCATATTAATCTCTATTTTTACAAGCTGCCTACATAGGGTTTTTAAATTCTCATCACTCGTCACAATCTTTTTCATTAAACAATGGTTGTTACTCATCGCTTTCTCCGTACCTACTTTTCGATTTCATACTCATAGCTGGAATTCATGTTTGATTTCATCAAAGGGTTGATGTTCATATGGTTTATCGTCGATTTGTCTTATTTTGTCATGAACATGGTTGTTTTCATGGTTATAACCCCTTGGTCTCGAACACACCTTGGTTACATATGTATTAAACCACCACCCATTTAGCATTCAACTAATGTTAATGGGGTTTTAATTTATAAAATCTTTGATTCAATTGTTTATTTGACATATTGATTTTGTGATTAAATCGTGGATGTGCATACTATTGTTTTCAACTGTTGTAATTTTTGTGTGTACCATTAGGCTGAGGTGTCAATCCAAGTACAATGTGGTATGATGTTTTTACATGACCTCGATCTACACGATTTTCCTCGCACGCATAGCAATTAACACTCCCGCCTACCATTTCAAGCTATCTTTGCATTGTGTTGGGGAAGCTTGGGACAATGGCTCTGTTCCTGTTCTGTCAAACCCTATCACCAAATCCCTTGTTGATTCCTTGCTGTTAGCCATGGCCCCTGTGGTGAGAATCGAGCCCAATAGTGTCCAGACATTGTTATAGTTTGATAATGCCCGAGAAAACTTAGACAGGAATGGGTGGCGTGTCTTTGTTGAAAAGTTTGAGGGTTTTAATTTAACAGTCGCTCAAGAATTCACGCTAACATTTGATGGTTGCAGAGCTAAAATAGGAGATGTCCAGCTTGATTTAAATGAATATTTTATTAGCCAAGCCACCGGTCTTCCAGCCGTGGGACAAAAGTGGTTTAAGAACTCAAAGGTTGAAGAGGTTCCCTAGTCATTGTTGTTCACCTCAAGGAAGATTACCAGCTACAACAGAGGTATGCCCGTTTCAGATCTAAAACCTAGATGGCACGATCTGTTAGCTATTGTCAAATAGTTCATTACCTATGAGGGTAGATATGGTTTGGTTTTCTTATATCACTTGTGGTTTCTCATGAGTTTTATCGATTTTCCCCTAAACATGCCCTATTTTCTCCTTCGAAGTCTATACAAAATGGCAAAGCGTTTTAAAAGGCAGAAATCTGATTCTAGCCTATTCCACCATTGTTTGATCAAGATTATTATTGTTCATCAGTTGAAATTAAATGGTGATTATTGGGATGCCTTCCTGTTAAGAAATGGTTTTGCTAGCAGTGAAATAGGACAGGTTGACAAGTCTATCATCACAAAAACCCTCGTCGAGCCTACCATCCCTCCTTCTTCGATCTGTGATCCTATTTATAATGTGGAACCCTCGACCTATGCTGACACTACCAAACCCGACACTCTACCAGATTCGCATCCCAAAGGTGGTGTTAAGTCTGTTAAAAAGTTTGCAAAAAAAAAGTGTAAAGGCAATGTTGATATCAATTATAAGGGTAAAAGGGCCGCACGTTGGGTTTCACGATGTGCCCGAAATAAACCTAACGCCTGTGCAGACCAAAACACAATTGTGTTAAGTGAGGATTCTGATTCGGAAATTGAAAGGTTTCTAACTGAAGAATATCCATATTCATATGGACTTTGCTCTGGTAAACCCTATGCTTATGTCACAAACCTTCCACCGTGTCTTAAAGACAACCCTGATTTCCTTGGAATCAAACTCAATAGTGAACCTACAGGTCAGATGGAAAATTTCCCACCTTTTAATACCATCACTCCTAATACACAGTCTATTCAGCCGCAATGTAACTAATGTCAGTCATGGCTTGATAGGTATTACAGAGACGTGCCTTTACTTCAGTCTTAGATTAAATCCTTGGAAGACTAGGTGAATTTTCTAATGAAAGAGAATGGCAAACTAAAATTCGTATCCCAAACCAAAGATAAACGACAAAAAACCACAGGGTCTGTTGTTTTTAAGAACGTGGAAGCAGCGACTGCCATTGTGAATTCAAAGATTGCTTGATAAAGTCAAATTCCTTAATCTGAGGTATGAATGTTTAAAAATAAATTTAGGATGATTTTGTTTTTTCTTAATTAGGATACATGATTTGTTTGCACAGATTACATCTAGTCTGTTTTGATTGATTCAATAAAATACGATTCTAGTTATAATTATAACTAGCTACAAAATCGTGAGATTCTATAGCTAGTTACTAAAATTCGAATTTCTTGTTTTTACAACCAAAAATGCAATCTGAAATCTTTTATTCTCATGTGTTTTCAGGTACCTACGATTTCTAAAGAAGATTTGAACCATTGGTGGCATCTCTCATCATGCTATTTCTTTATGTTGTTTTAGAATAGGCTGTTAGTTTTGATATCAAGTAGAATCTAGGAGGTTGCATCCCCAACTTTTTTTGGAACAAATCAGATGATTTCCACAGGAAACGTTTTGATCCTGTGACCTTTATAAATGTACTATTTTGTAAACTAAGAACCATCACTGTCTGGGAGCAGAAACTATGGATTTATTATTGACAGACTTGAATGGAAGTGGATATTGGTACAACTTTAGCTTCAATATATCGTATTTTTATTCAAGTTTTGGTCATTTTGATTTGTAATTAAATGGTGACTACTTTAGATATCATGGTTTATTACAGATTGATGTGATGAAATTTATATTATGTCCGTGTTTTATGTCCCTCATATTATATACAACAATTACTCTGTTCAAATTTGATGATTAGAAGATTAATCTTCTTTATTCAATGAGCAGTTATATACAAATTTTTATAGCCAGATTTATCTTAATGTGACCATTTGTAAAATCATAAAATTGCTGTCACTACTTCTCTTATATGTTCTGTCATTAGCATTCAATCATTACTGCTTCACATTTATGAGAAGCATTTGGAAAATCTATTGCGGGTTACTCCATCAAATAGCGAAATTGGATACTGTACACAGGACTAATAGGAGATGCAATTACAGGTCAGTTTGCTAGTTTTATTTTAGTAGTTTTAATTAATATAGAAAGTTCCTGTAATCTAAACACATTCTACTATTCCTCTCTGTTTTCAATTAGACAGTTAGCTATTTTGTTTCTTGTTTAAAAAAGTTATAAAAACTCAAAAAGACTGAATGATAGTTTTACTGTCATAAATCAATCCATTTTTGAGTTTCGCAGATTTAGATTAAAATTTGCATTCTGTAAATGTTACACATATATTAGAGATATAATCATATGGATATATTGTACATATAATAAGTAGAACTATTTTATAAATATTAGTTAGTAAAGTGTAAGTATATTTTAGATTTGTATATAGTTTTCAACAAGTGTTTTTCATTAAGTTAGTTTCTTTAGTTTTGTTTTTCACTTTCTTAGGACTTAGATCGGCCAACGGAGCCGCTAAACCCGTCAGAGTGGATTAATCCAAACAGCTTGGGTTAAGTAGACAACCCCAGACTAGATTCACTCCTCCAGTTGACGAGTGGTCAATTTCGCCCGTCAATAAATGGCGCTAGAAGGAGGGCCTGAAAATTATTAATGGCACGAGGTGGTCGTAAGACTCCTCCACCACCTACCCGCTCACCTATAGTGACTAGAAGTCATTCAAACGAAAACATTGTCCCTCAAACAACAACCACATCAAACAAAAATCTACAGATCACAGTTGAACCAATAACCCCAAATCCTACAGGTGGTGACATACAAGATATTGTTCGTCAATCTCTCATAAGAACACACAGTGCCTTCGCCAATTTAAGACAACCAAATAGACCTTTGGACCAACCATTAGACTTCTCTGATATCAGAGAACAACTTGGAGGCACTGACCTTACTTTAAACCCTACGGATCCAATCCTCACTCCTGTAGTAGAAGGATCTGGTATACCACCATCACCACCTCCTTCATCTCCTTCTTCTTCTGGAGAAGAGTCCTCTAATGAAGGTAGTTCCTCATCCCAGCCTTCGACACCACCCACACCTATGGCCAACCAGAACAATCCCACCAGGCCCTGGCTTGACCAAGATGCAGTGGCCATACCTGGGCCTCAACATCCCTTACCCAAACACCCAGAGAAGTGGCTCCCTAAATTTGACCCAGACTCTAAACAGATCGCCAAAGATCACATCAAAAAGTTCACGTTAGCCATTAGATTCCGTAGTGTCGAGAACGAAGACGTAGTCTGTAGATTGTTTCCTTACACCTTTGAGGGAAATTCCTCTACTTGGTACTTTGCCCAACAGCCCCACACCATCGTGTCATGGGAGAAGTTTGAATCCTGTTTTCTTGAGAAGTTCGGAGATGACAAGTCCCCAGAAGTTCTAGTCATGGAACTTTCTAGTTTAATAATGAACCCCAATAAGAAGATCAAATACTTTAATCAAAGGTTCTTAACACTAAAGAACCGAATCCCTATGGATTCAATGCCTGCCGAGAATCTTATCATAGCATATTATACGAAAGCCTTACATCAAAGCATAGCCATTTGGGTAAAGAGATCTAAGAAAGCCACATTGTTAGAAGCCTTCAAAGAGGCCAGTCAGATCGAGAAAGACATCCTCAGCTTAAAAGAAACTACTAGCAATGAAATAGAGACTAGTTCATCTTCCAAAAAGAGAATCGAAATCCTCCCTAGACCTTCCCAAAACAAAGCCCAACTGGAAAGCTCAAATTTAGAAAACTTACAGAAAGTCGTTCAAAAACTGTCCAATCAAGTTATAGATTTGAAAAGGACGGTTGAAGAAGCTTATTCAAGCAAAGGGCCTTACAAACCCCTGTTTAGGAAGCCTTTTCCCACCAACCGACCTAATTCAAATACTAAAGGCCTAAATCTAGAAAGCCTGCAATTCACTATTCAAACGATTCTAGAAGCACAGGATAACTTGATGCCTCCTGAGATCCCTGAGGAAGTAGCTGAACAAGAGACAGTAGAAGAAGATGAATACTCTCTGAACATTTTTGGACATTTCTCGGATAGTATTTTTCAAGCCAATTTCGAAACAGTACATCCTTACAATACTAGGAGTAAGACAACAAACAAGCCTTCTTCTGAAATCACTACGACTGTGCCCCCAAAATAGTCTAAATCAACTGAGACTAAACAAAATTATGTAAACCCAAGCTTAGATTATGATTTGGTTGAAGATCTAAAAAAGCTAAGGGCTAATATTTCTGTTTATGAATTATTAAAATTCCCTTTTCTTCTACAAAAAATGCTACAGAATATTGCAGAGAACAACAAAAATGGAAATCCAAGCAGTAACAAAGGTTTTCAGAACAACCCCAAAGTTCCTCAGAAGGCCTCCACCAAGACTACTTCTGATTTTCACGAGAAAAGAGACCTTCTTGTAAATAATGTAACAAATGTAGATAAATTAGTTTTAGAGGCTGCGAGTAAAAAGAAACAAGCTTCCACCATTAGTACTCGCATAAATGTCCCTCCCTTTTTGTTAACTTTTGAAATCTTCAATAGGAATGTGCACAACTATATGGTAGATTCAGGAGCATCATCTAACGTAATGCCATGGTTTGTGTGTCAGAAGATTAATGCTGAAGTTCAACCATCCACCTTGAAGATCATCCAGCTTGATCGAACTAGTGTTAAAATTATAGGCGAATTGAGAAATGTGCTTATAAGATTGTCATCTAACCCTAAAGTTAATCAAGTGATTGATATTATTGTTGTAGATATTCCAGAAGTTTATGGTTTGTTTTTAAGCAGAGACTGGTCAGAACAGCTACACGACTATTTCGCGACGGATTGGTCCCACTTGTGGCTTCCCGAGAATGGAAATCCCAACAGAATCAAGGTAAATCGTGAACATTACCTAAAGTTCACAGTGACATATTTAAATGATCCCAATGATCCATTTACACCTTCTACCGATTCACCCGAAATACAAGGGATGGATACCTTTTTTAGAAATTTCATGGCTGAAACTTCCACTATCACTAACCTGGAACAACAGTATGAAATTTTGACATATATGCAGCCAACAGCTTCTACCCAATGGTCACATGCACCTGACAAAAATCAAATATGGTCTCTTTACTTTGACGGGTCAAAATCCAAGGAAGGAGCTGGTGCAGACTGCGTGATTATCGATCCAGTAGGCAACAAAACCCTAATTGCGTGCAAGTTAGAGTTTGAATGTACAAACAACACAACAGAATATGAGGCTTTATTGCAAGGCCTCATGAAAGCATTAGATATGAACGTTCAAAACTTGACTGTCTTTGGCGATTCGGAAATTGTGGTTAGACAGGTAAAAAATTCTATCCACTGTTTATCTCCTCACCTTAAAAGCTACCAATCTGAGGTATGGAATTTGATGAATAAGTTTTTTGCATTTAACATAAATTCTATTCCTAGATTGAATAATTCAGAAGCCGACTTGTTAGCTAATGTAGCTTCAAAACTTCTTCCTGCAGAAGGCTTATCTCCGAATGCATTCTCCGTCGAACTATTGTTCAGACCATCCATCCCCGACAACATCACGAATTGGAGAGTCTTTGATGACGATCAACATATTATAATTTTCCTGCATATGGAAGAAACTTTCCAGGTGCAGTAATCGACGAAGGTATTCATGACGAAAATTTTCATGACTTCACGATAATACCAGATCCAAGATCTCCTAAATCTTCATCAGACATGATAAATTCTATCCTGAAATCTGTGGTTAGATTAGAATTTTTTTATGATCTTCACGAAAAGTTCAAAAAATCACTGAACTTTAAAACAAATAGTTCCTCTTTAACGTATGAAAAAGTAAACTTGGGAACTAAAGACAATCCACAGTACATTAATTTAGAGGTAGGAAGTTCTGAACAAGAAAAAACAACGTTTATTAAACTGTTTAAGGAATTCAAAGATGATTTTGCTTGGACGTACGATGACCTAAAAACCTTTGATCCTAACATCATACAACACGTCATTCCTATGAAACCCCAAACCTTACCTTTTCAACAAAAGTTAAGGAAAATGCATCCAAAACTCGAACCAACTATCAAGAAGGAATTAAATAAACTCTTGAATGCTAAGATAATCTTCCCAGTTAGGCACATGCAATGGGTCTCTAATCTTGTCCCTGTCTGGAAGAAGAGTGGTGAAATTAGACTATGTGTCAATTTCCGAAATCTTAATCGAGCGTCTGATAAAGACAACTACCCCATCCCACCTATGGAATAGATCCTTCAATAGGTATCTAGTTCTGAAAGATTATTCTTGTTGGATAGTTTTTCATGGTATAACCAAGTCCTGATGTCCCCTCTAGATCAACTTAAAACCACCTTTCGCACTCTATGGGGCACCTACTCTTATAGGAAGATGCCCTTTGGACTCATAAATGCCGGTGCCACTTTCTAGAGAGTGACGGACATCGCTTTCTGAGGCTTAATCAATCAATCTGTTGTAGTTTACCTGGATGACGTTATTGTCTTCTCGAAAAACAAAGTAGATCATCTAGCTCATTTAAGATCCGTTCTACAACGATGTCGTAAGTACAACATTTCTTTGAATCCTAAAAAATCTATCTTTGCAGTAGAACAAGGTAAGCTCTTAGGATTTATTGTGTCAAGTGAAGGGATGATTATCGACCCTGAAAGAACTCAAGTCATTTCGAAACTCTCCCCTCCCTCATCAAAAAAGTATATGCAATCTTTCTTAGGTCAGATAAACTTTGTCAGGAGATTCGTCCCCATCTTTTCAAAAATGGTGAGACCATTACAAAACCTAATAAAAAAGGATGTACAATACCATTGGGGACCTTTAGAAAACCAGGCTTTTAATTCAATAAAAAAGGCCATAATATATGCTCCTTCTCTAATGAGCCCCGACTTTTCGTAAGACTTCAATCTCTACACATTTTATTTTGACAGCTCTTACGCCGCTGTCCTAACTCAAAAGAACGCTGAAAACAATGAAGTCCCAATTGCCTTTAGGAGCTCAGCTTTCAAAGGGGCAGAACTTAATTACCCAACAATAGATCAACAAGACTATGCTATTTTTAAAGAAGTAAAGCACTTCCAATCTTATCTTTTGAAATCTAGGATGAAAATCATTGTTCCTTACCTGACCATCAGAAATCTGTTAGTACAGAAAGAACTAGGTGAAAAGAGGGAAAAATGGGTCACATCATTGCAAGAGTATGACATAGAAATCATCCCAGCACAAATAGTGAGAGGTCAAGGGTTATGCAAGTTAGTCACTGACTCAGCTACAGGACAATAAGAGGAAAATGATATGTCCAATCCAGGACAACATTACCAAAATTTAATTTGCTGTGCACAAAACCCTGTTAATCCCTGGTATGATGATATAAAATTTTGTCTTGAACATGGGTCAGCTCCCCGTCACTTGGATCCCACAAAAAGAAGAGCTCTAAGATTAAAATATGCCTTCTTTCAGCTGATTAATGGTATTCTGTTTCGTCAAAATTTTGATGGAGTACTAATGCACTGTCTTGAGAAAGATGAAGCAGAAAAGGTCTTATTGGAATTGCATGTAGGAGAAGCTAGTGGGCATTTTGGTGGAGATATCACTGCCCATAAAGTATTAAGAGAAGGTTACTACTAGCCCACACTTTTTAAAGATGCTCATGCTTTGTGTCACAAGTGTGTAATTTGTCAAAAAGCATCCAAACGGATACAGAAATCAGCCTTCCTTCTGCAACCCGTTTCAGTAGACTCCCCTTTTTAGCAGTGGGGTCTTGATATTATAGGCCCGATCAATCCGCCATCCTCACAATAGCATAAGTTTATCATAACAGCCACGGATTACTTCACCAGGTGGTCCGAAGTTGCCCCATTAAAAGTTGTAAATACCAGTCAGGTAATAGCCTTTTTGAATTCAAATATTATTACTCATTTTGGTATCCCTGACTGCTTGGTATTTGATAACGCTTTCTATTTTTTGTCTCTTGAGATGAGTGATTTCTCTCTAGAAAAAGGAATTAAACTAAAATATTCTGCCAGTTATTACCCTCAAGGCAATGGATTGGCAGAATCAACTAATAAAAATTTGATCAAAATTATCAAGAGAACGGTCTCTGAAAACCATAAAAATTGGCATAATGCACTGTTAAACGCAATCTGGGCTGATAGAGTGACTCCAAAAACTGTTGTGGGTAACTCACCCTTCTTTCTTGTTTACGACAGAGAGGCAATTCTGCCACCACATATTCTCCTCCCCTGTCTGTAGCTATTGCAGAAAATACAAGAAGAAGACTGTCCCCCTTTGGAGAATCGAATTAACGCTTTGTTAAAATTAGAAGAAGTGAGGACTCAAGCGAAATGGAAATTGGATCAACATCAACTTGTTGTTAAAAGCTGGTTTGATTCCAATTCTGCCTCTGATAGAAATTTTGAGGTAGGTGACCTTGTCCTAAAATGGGACAAACCGCATGAGGGAAAAGGAGAGCATACAAAGTTTCAGAACTTGTGGCTAGGACCATTCTTGATTGCTGAGAAATTGGGTCCCAGCTCCTTCCGATTACAGAATTTAGAGGGACAACCAGAAACCTATCCGGTGAATGGCCAAGCTCCAAAAAGGTATTTCACCTGAAGACTATCCCGTGTACACTGTGTCAATATTTTTGTTTTGCTTGCTTTTTGTTTTTCTTTGCTGTTTTGCTTTGATTTCTCCCTTATGCTTACCAGTTTTTATTTTGAAACACACATACCTGCATCATGAACTGTTTCAGACAAAGAGAACAGAAAAATTTCTCCTCTGAAATGACTACTGAAGATTGTTAAAACATCAATTATGATATTTTTCTGAAGTTTGCAGCCATGTTAAAGAAAGCTTGTTGTTTGAAAAGCATTTCTTGATTTCAATTTGTAACTAAAGCTTTTCGGGATCATTCATAAAAATTTCTTCTTACACTGTCCCTGTTCCTTAAGAGAACAACTTAGAGATGTCTCCCCGCCTTTGAAGGTCGGTTTATAAAAAAACTATCTCTAGATCTTAATGAAGGACAGTTAAAAAATTCTCTCAAGGTCTGTAATTTATTAAAAATATGTCCAAAATATCAGGATTTTCAGCGTCACCCCACTCTATTAAATATCTTTAAAACTAAATAAATCTTTAGAGTGCTGTGGGAAGTGCTTGTAAACCCGTCGGGATACTGAACAGGTCTACTGGCAGTGGGTAAATGCATGCATTCCGCCAATATGACTTCACCGGGGTACTGAACAGGCCTGCTGGTAGCAAAGCAATGTCAGGTATATCAAAATTCTCAGATATGGAATCTTTTGACCTTAAATGTCCTTCGTTCTGATCTAGAACTTCTTGGCAGGATACAGATATTGGAGTGGGTTAAATGGCATCCCTGTCGAGGCTATGGATGCCTGCTGGCAGCAGCGGCTCTGTCAACAGTATTGAAGATTTTAACTTTAACATTGTGACTCTCTTTTGTCAAGATTGTCATCAGTTTTTGTCTTTTAAAATAACAAGAAATCTGAAACTGGAATGTTTTATGATTGATAATGATGTTCAAATAGTTTCGTAGTTGTTTTCAATTTTAAGTTTTTCTTATTATCCTAATCTGGACTTGTTCGTTTGGCAGAGATAGCTGCTTCTACCAGTGTGTCACCATTGTTGGCAGCCATATTAATCTCTATTTTTACAAGCTGCCTACACAGGGTTTTTAAATTCTCATCACTCGTCACAATCTTTTTCATTAAACAACGCTTGTTACTCATTGCTTTCTGCGTACCTACTTTTTGATTTCATACTCACAACTGGAATTCATGTTTGATTTCATCAAAGGGTTAATGTTCATATGGTTTATCGTCGATTTGTCTTATTTTGTCATGAACATGGTTGTTTTCATGGTTATAACCCCTTGGTCTTGAACACACCTTGGTTACATATGTATTAAACCACCACCCATTTAGCATTTGACTAATGTTAATGGGGTTTTAATTTATAAAATCTTTGATTCAATTGTTTATTTGACATATTGATTTTTTGATTAAATCGTGGATGTGCATAAGATTGTTTTCAACAGTTGTGATTTTTGTGTGTACCATTAGGCCGAGGTGTCAATCTAAGTACAACGTGGTATGATGTTTTTACATGACCTCGATCTACATGATTTTCCTCACACACATATCAATTAACACTTCCGCCTACCATTTCAAGCTGTCTTTGTATTGTGTTGGGGAAGCTCAGGGCAATGGCTCTGTTCCTGTTCTGTCAAACCCTATCGCCGAATCCATTGTCCATTCCTTGCTGTTAGCCATGGCCCCTGTGGTGAGAATTGATCCCAATGGTGTCCAGACATTGTTATCATTTGATAATTCCCTAGAAGACTTAGACAGAAATGGCTGGTGTGTCATTGTTGAAAAGTTCGAGGGTTTTAATTTAACAGCCGCTCAAGAATTTGCGCTAACGTTCGATGGTTGCAGAGCTAAAATAGGAGATGTCCAGCTTGAGTTAAATGAATATTTTATTAGCCAATCCATCGATCTACCAACCGTGGGACAAAAGTGGTTTAAAAACTCAAAGGTTGAAGAGGTTCCCTGGTCATTGTTGTTCACCTCAAGGAAGATTACCAACTGCGACAAAGGTATGCCCGTTTCAGATCTAAAACCTAGATGGAACGATCTGTTAGCTATTGTCAAACAATTCATTACCTGTGAGGGTATATATGGTTTGGTTTTCTTATATCACTTGCGGTTGCTCATGAGTTTTATTGATTTTTCCCTAAACACGCCCTATTTTCTCCTTCGAAGTCTATACAAAATGGCAAAGCGTTTTAAAAGGCAGAAATATGATTCTAGCCTGTTCCACCATTGTTTGATCAAGATTATTATTTTTCATCAGTTGAAATTAAATGGTGATTGTTGGGATTCCTTCCTGTTAAGAAATGGTTTTGCTAGCAGTGAAATAGGACAGGTTGACAAGTCTGTTGTCACAGAAACCCTCGTCAAGCCTACCATCCCTCCTCCTTTTCTCTATGATCCTATTTCTAATGTGGAACCCTCGACCTATGATGACACTACCCAACCCGATACTCTACCAGATTCGCATCCCAAAGGTGGTGTGTTATAACCCTAAATTGCACCACACATGCTTACCTGGCATCAGGCCAACTCATATCTCTTCATTGCCAAAACTATGCTGAACAAACTCTTGAAAATCCTATTGGGTCAGGATCCATGCACCCTAACCCACTACTACACGCGTGTACATGCTGGCAGGCCTACTATAGCCCATGTGTACCTAAAAAAACACAAAAATAGGAAAGTTGCCAATGGGACAAAAAGCTATGGGTCAGTTAACTAAAACTCCCAGCCATGCATGGCCGAGAGTTCGTCCAAAATCCTAGCTCCTTCTAGCCTATAAAAGAAGGTGTAGGGGTACCATTTGGAAGAGGAAAATTATAGCAAAGAAACTCTGCCCATTTGCCGAATCCTTTGTCCCAACCCTTTAGCCTTTCCTCAAGCCTAAGGAGAATCAACGCAAAGCAGTTGGAGGACAAAAGAAGAGGAGGAGCCCAGGATCAGGATCAAGGAGTGGTGGCCGGTCTCGACTTTGATTGTAAGTTGATTCATTTTGAAAATAATAAAAGAATACTTTTCTCGTCCCAATGCATGAGTTATCTATGGTTTGTTTAATTTATGCTTAATTTCTAACCCTCGAGTAGAAAAATAGTATGCATGCGTAGTGGTTTGTCTTGATTACAGGATTATCTTTGGAAGGAGCAGCGCAAGCAAGCAGGCAAAGCACAACGGAGGATCTACACCAAACATCAGTAAAAAGGTTAGTAGTTCCTTTCCATGCATGTATTGTGAAAGAGGGGTTTAATCTTTGGGTGGTAGGTTAAAAAGTGATTTCTTTACGGTCAAAATTTGCATGCAAGTCTGACCCTAGTTTGCTAGTCCGTAGGGTATTTTTCCGAACAACAGAGTTGGCGACCATACTGGGGAAGATACTCTTTAGGGTTTCTGGATTTAGTTGAGGTTTTTGGGTAGTTTAAAGGATTATATTTTCTGTTTCTTTGTCTGTCTGTTTTCTGTCAGGTTAGAGCTAGCAGGGAACCTAGTTCTTTATACTAGTTTTTCCTTGACTATTGCTTGACGGTAATTATCGGGACACACAGAGGTACATGCAGTCTGCAGAAGGCCTGCACGCGTGTACCCGCGCCCTAATCTCTTACAGCACGCATGTGAACGCTAGCTATAGAGGTTTCAGTAGCGTGTAGGAGTTCAGAGAGCTTGAGAGGCAGTCCTCCTCTTCCCTGTTAGAATTATACATTCTCAGGGGGTTTTCTAGATCGTGTCTGAGTATTGCTGGTTCACAGTCTTGTCTCAGTTTGTCTTGTTGTGTTTTGTTATTCCTTGCAATTATTTTTCTTTTCTGTTAGAAGAAGCATCCAAGCCTTCAAGAGACCCTGGTTATCAATACCAGAGGCCTCTTCCTGGTCTGGGCTTCTTGTGTTTATTTTTGTCTTAGAGTTTATACATACATGCGGCCTGTACAAGGTCAGCCCGTGTGTACACGTGTTCTGTTTTAGCTCAGCACGCGTTCGCACGCGTGCTGTTTCAGTGACAATAGCGTGCTTGAAAGGCTGCTTTTCAATCAGGGTGGGGTAGTCATCCCCTCCTATGGTGAGAAGTGTTCCTCTCAGGTGTTTGAGTCTAGGGTTGAGCAGTTGGTAGGTTAGGGCCTCTTACCCTTAACCTGTTTTTTCTTAGTTGATAGTTGATAGAAAAGATTAAAAAAAAAAGAGAAAAAAAAAATCTTTTCATTTTCTTCTTTGTTTGAAGATTGTGTTCCTGCATCAATAGCTAGGGAGAAGTATTTTTGCAGTGCATTTAGAGCATAAGTAGCTCGTAGTCGAGCAAAATTCCTTTATGTTTGCTGCATGAAATCTTAGAAAAATTGAAAAGAAAAAGAAGTCTTTCTTTGTGAAAAGTTGTTGATTTTTGTATTTAGTAAAAGTCTTTTGTTTCCATCTTTTTTCATTCATTTTTGATTTGAGTCTTTACACGTCATCAGTTTCACCTTCATACCCCGTGATGTAAAAAATCCCATAAGAGCAATGCTAATTTAAAATCTATTAGACTTTTTGTTTGTACGGTTCATACACTAGTTCAGGACTAGGGCCTTGGATTAGGTTGGAGAGTAAACTCTCAAAGGCCACTCAAAACCAAACATTGGAGTCTGTGATAGGGAGTGTAGAAGTCCAGTTTCATGGAAGTTATCCAAGACCCCCATCTAACACAAGGGATAAACACGAGGTCGCGTGAGGAAAGGTAGCAGAGATAACCTCTCCAAAGACGGACCAAGCATAGTGGAGAACACATATCGAGGGCTTGTTTTGGGATTCCGTCGTTTGCATTGGCCACGGGGCTTCGTGGGTCTCGAATCCATTCAAGGTCCTCAATTGTCTTCCAGAACATTTTCTCTCGATACCCTTGATAGGTTTTGGGCTTGATATCCTGCTCATTGTGGTCTACCCGACTTTCGACTGTACCCGCCTGGTGACTGTTTGCGTGCTGGCAAACTAGTTGCCAATCTTTTTAGGGACATACACAGGTGACTGTGGGGGTATACCACGGTACCTAGGACAAACATTGGGCCATGCTTTGCAGAGTATACCTAGAGGGTGCTTCCATGTTCGAGTTGCACTTGCACCGGTAAGTTGCTCTAGTGTTGGTTGTTGTAACTGTTCTTCAAAATAGTTTAGTGATTGCTTGTGTTATCTCTTAGGGCCTTATTTTTTGGTGTGTGTTACTATTTTAATGTGTGGAATACCTTAGCATGTATTGGATCTTCTCACACAGTGGAGGATCCCGAGCTCTGCTGGTCACGAAGGCTTCTGGGCCTGCCGCCGGTTATACTGGAGCCACCCCCGCCACCATTGAGGCGGAAACTAGACCAACAAGGGTCTTTCGAAGAAACCGGGTTACAAACCATTGTGCCCAAACAACTCTCATAGGAATCAACTGCCAATATTGGTTCAGTTGAAACCCCAACCACTAATACTTGGCCATCGGTCATTGTACCAATCCAATTTTACGAACACCTGTCAGTGCCTCACACAACTATGGAAACAAATGTTGTTACTTCCTCTGGGAATTCTTCCATTCCCACCACCATTGCTACCAAAGGAGAAGCATCTCCTAACTTGCCATCATCGATCCGGCCCACCATGGTCTCAGCCACAACTACGTCACATAGTGGTCTGATTCCATCTATGGCGGCGGCCACAACTCCCTTTACACCTAGTGCGACAGGCTCTCCGTTCTCATACGGTATGCCTAGTTCGGGCACAAGTCCTACACTCAGTCACTCCACTTTACAGACTTTGGGTCTGGGGGCAGGGAGCTCTAATGCTCCTCTATAAGGTCAACTTGGGGGAATTCCTATCCCTTTTAATGCTTTTCCTTACGCTGGAGGTCATATCTCTCCTTCATCCCCTTCGCTTGGTGGTCTGCATCAACAGTCCACCGGGCAGCCTACACACACGAGTTCATTTGGAGCCGAGAGTCAAGGAAAACCTGCACACACTATGCCAGTAGGTTCGTCACTGTTTGTTTGGAATGAGACATTTAGTAACAACACTTTTGCATCCCCTGCTTTCCCATCTGGGGGCACTCCCATTTTTGGACAGTCTACTCCGGCGCAGGGTACTATTCCTGCGCCGGGGGCACATATAGCAGGACCTTGGAACTCAGGACAAGGATCTGTTCCCTCCTCTGGAATGTTGCTCTAGGGTAATTCTTTCCACAGTCAATGGAAACCTGGACAGACTTCTATACCTCTCCTGTCAGGACCGACATGGGGTAATCCTTCCCAAAGTCCTTCAAAGACGATGCATGCCCAACATCCTATGTCCTTTATGGGAAATCAGCCAATGATGTCTCCTCAGATGCAAAATCCTTACGCTGGTCAGGGCCATGGTTTCTACCAGAATCTGGGCTAGCAGCCAAACTTTTCCTGGCAACCTGGTGCCAGTCAAACTCCAGGACCCTTTTTCCCAGGCTATTAGCAGCAACCCAATCTACCATTCCTGGCGACGTTACACTTGCCATATTTGACAAGGTTGTTAAATGATCCTATTTGTCACAATCCACGTTGGCCTCCTATGCCAACGAATTTGCCTTTGGACATTCCAAAGTTCGAGGCCAAGCCTAATGAAGATCTAGGTGATCACGTGACTACGTTCCATCTTTGGTGTTCATCTAACTCATTGAAAGATGACTCCGTTCAGTTGCGATTGTTTCAACACACTCTTATCGGGAGTGTCGCAAAATGGTACATCGAGCTCGATCGCTCAAGATACTCTTCTTTTGGTGAACTGGCGATGGCCTTCCTTAACCATTTCTAGTTACCTGTGAGATACGACACTGGTACAGAGTTGCTGGCCAATTTTGAATAGACAACAGTGGACCATATCTCTGATCATATCCGAGAGTGGAGATGCCAAAAGAGTCTAATCAAGGTACCAGTCCCACCAGCATTCCTACTTGAGTGGTTCCTTAAGTCTTTAGTCCCACAATTATCCAAAGACGTCGCGACTTCAGGAGTTTTCTACGAAGAAGATGCCATCATGAGGGCTCAACAGTTTGAGCTCATCTATTCTCAGTCTAGTTTATTATACAACATCCTACCGGATGCACCAAGATCGATACTAGATAAAACTAGACAGAGAGCTGGACCACATGCCGATGGTATTGTTGGTTCAGCACAAACCAAGCCCATTGAGCAATTCACAAAGCAATTGCAACAATTATCAATCCAACACTCAACGACCAGCCATACTACTGCTTTGACTGCTCCTCCTACCCAAACGTCAGAAGTACACTCCGTGCAGTCGACTAACACAAAGGCCACCGAACAGCCTAAAGGGAAGATAAAACAATGAAAGAAGGGTAAGGGGGAGAAAAAATGCACTGATAATGCTGGCGAGGGCACCACGAAAAAATGGAAGGTGAGGTATCCGTGCAACTTGTGTGCGGAAGACCACCCGACCCATATTTGTCCTCAACTTGCAGAGGCCCAAACGTTTGTCACATAGAAGCAACAAGCAGTGTTGACTAATCCCTTTCAACATGGGAAAAATTTAACTCAATCCTCTACAAGTGTTGAAGGGGGCAGCCAAGAAACCTGCCCTCCTCCAAACAATTCCTCATTCGTGAGCGTATATATGGTTAGGGGTGATGCTTTCATAACGACTAGAGAACACGAATATAGTAAACCAAGTGCCTCTGATAAGGGTAAAGAAGCTGAGATCCCATCTCTTCCTCTACAGATCGAGAAGACGTTGGGTGAAACAATGACACACATTCCAAAGGGTGCATTTAAAAAAGATTCTCACAACCCAAACGCAAGGGCCGCCTAGAATTACTCTATGGTGGAAGATTTATCACAAACCCCTTGTGCGATGTCTGCTTTGGAAGTCCTCCAAAGCTGCCCTGCTTAGAGGAAAGCCTTGTTGACTGCTTTAGGCTCTACTGAGACTTGTAACCCGGGTACCATCATGTTAGATACGACCGACTTAAAACCTCGTCTGCCTTACCAAGTCGCGTTTCAGATAGTAGTGGCTCATCCCATGAAAAATTTTACACGGAATATCTTCCGCACGGTGGTCGACGAGGGCGCTTTGACTTGCGTTATGTCGTTAGCATGTTGGAAACCCATTGGTCAGCCCGCTTTGTCTCCATCACCTACTCTCCTCACTGCATTCGATGATCATTCTTTCTAACCACATGGCATCGTTCCTTCTTTCCCTGTGCAGTTAGGAGGGAAGACTGTGTGCATTGAAGTAGAGGTAGTCGATGCTCCCCTCGACTATAACCTCTTGTTAGTTCGGAGTTGGAATTATGCTATGCAACCTGTGGTTGCTACAGTTTTTTGAGTCTTGTTGTTTCCACACGAAGGCCGGATAGTGACCATCGATCAATTGTCCTTCTCTAGACCTGACCCAGCTTTGGGGGCATCCACGGTTCCCATGATTGATAATCCTCAGCCCAGTGTCGTTAACATAGGAGTTGGTTTATGCCCATCCTTGATGGGTACCTTCGATTACCCACCTCCTCATGACGATGTCAAGTTTATA
>CBVK0100441115.1:0-19859 GCA_900067695.1 Picea abies | reverse complement strand
TGATTGCATATCAGGTTAGAAACCTGAGAGAATGAGTTTCAATTGTTTCTCTACTTGAGCCAGGAGATTCCTGCATCGAGTGCAGTGAAGGACCTCCGCATAGAGTGCATCGAGGAGGCTAAGTAGTTGGACTTTTGTTCTGTGTTACCCAGGTTAAATTGGGATTGTTCAAGCCGTGCAGGTGAGTGTCGACTGGACGAGAAGCTTCAGCAGCAAGGCTGAGAAGGTAAGGTTGCAACTCTTGTGGGCGTGAGCGCATAGAACTGGGAGACTTCATCACTTTTGGAGAAGTGGTTGAAGACCGATTACAGGGAGGGTGGCTGAGAGATCCCTGAGGGAGCCTGAGTTGATAAAAGCTCAGAAGGGATAGCTCTTTTGATTCCCGGTGGAATCGGTCCAGTGGAGGCTGCTCGGACGAAGGTGGTGGAGCGGAGATCTCTTCGTAGAGGAAGAGAATCGACGACTGGAATCGTCGTGCAGACTCACGAAGTCTTGTGAATAGTCGAATCTGGGAGAAGGAGCGAGGTTGTTAGTCCTCCGTTACAGGAAGAACTATTTGCCGTGCAAATCGGTGAATCGGGGTTGGTGGTGCAAGAATCACATGCACGTAGAAATCGCGAAGTGCGATCCCCCGATTTAATCGGAGCCATCGTTTTCTGGAGGGACAGGTGGCACGAATCCTTGACATCGGGGCTCCAGTGTTCGGGGTTTCTAGCAGTAGGAACTTTGGAGTCACGGACCCGCGAAGGGCGAACTCCCGACGTGACGTGGCAGTGTGGGACCCCGCATATATAGTGGAGTACGGGTGGCGCATTCGGGTGAATTCATCGTTTCGGTACTCGGGGAGGTGATATGTAAAGGCTCGGCGCCGCGAGTAGCGGTTCCCCGAGCTTGACCGTTGACCATCGGTTTTTCGGGGTTTGATTGCACGGGGACAGTATCGTGAGTCTCGCGATATCGCGAGGTCCAATCCCCCGATACACGAAGGGGAGATTTCCGAGAAGACTGTGGGTGTTAGGACTCCCGAGTGGGAGTTGGAAGAGCATCGACTCTTTGGGCCGTGGATAGTGAAGGTCCTGGTGGAGCGACCGACTTGCTAGGTGAGGGGTAGGTTGCGTCAGAGTGGTATCAGAGCCCAGTTGGAGTTCTCTTTGTTCAAGTAGCAGAGAGGGGAGACATAATGCCACCCAGAAGAGAGAGGCAGTCACATGATCGTGAGGACAGGGATGCCCGAAGAAGGGGTAGACCAGCAGGAAATCCAGCAGGGAATGCAGAGATGGAATGCCAGATACGAGATCTCAGGGCGAGACTCGAAGATATGGAGACCACTCAGAGGCGTGGAGCCGACGCAGGGGAGTTCAGCGATCCTGAGATTGAAGAGGAAGCTGGACATGACCAAGACGAAGTCACCGCAGAAGATGCCTCGACAGAGAGGTTGATAAGAGCTATTTCGAGGATGAGCTCGAAGACGAAGATGGACATTCCCGTTTATGAGGGAAGTCTGAACACAGAGGAGTTGCTGGATTGGATCCGAGCACTCGATACCTACTTCGATTACGAGGATATCGAAGAGGACAAGAAGGTAAGGCATGCCGTCACGAGGCTGAAGGGACATGCGGCCCTATGGTGGGACGAGTTGCAGGCAGACAGGCGTTCCAAAGGCAAGCAGAAGATCAAAAATTGGGATCGGATGATCGCCAAGTTGAAAGCGAAGTTCATTCCGAGGGACTACCAGATCACTCTGTTCAGGCGCATGCAGAACCTGAGACAGAAGTTGATGACGGTGAAGGAGTACACCGAAGAATTTTACAGGCTCAACATTCGAGCTGGTCATCGGGAGAGTGATGACGAAAAGGTGGCGAGATATCTGAATGGTCTTAGATATGATATTCAGGATGAACTGAGCATGCTGACCATCCGCACAGTTGAGGATGCGTATCAGATGGCTCTGAAAGCCGAAGAAAAGATGAGCCACAAGCAAGGTCAGCGAGGTCGAGGCCAAATCCAGCCACAAGGAAAAGCTGTTGCCCAAGAGCGAACACAGAAACCCAGGGAGGATTGGAAAAGACCTCAGGGTAGAGCTGAGAGAGGTGGAACCTCACAAGCGAGACAACAAAACGCTGAGCCAAGGAGGCAACGAGATGATCAGCGAGGAGGATACGCTGATGCAAATACATTTCCTCGTACCCAAGGTAGAGGAAGAGGTAGAGGAGGAGTTATCACATGTTTCACATGTGGTAAAGACGGTCATAAAGCTGTTGATTGTCCAGAGAGGAAGATGGATGGAGGAAAAGCTCACATCGTTGAGGCGCAGCAGAGGCGTGATGTTGAGGGCGAAGATGCAGACAACGGAAGATCGCTTGGGGTGCATAAGATTCTTCTGACACCTGAGAAAGAGGTGCACAGCTCAGTACAGAGGAGCAGACTGTTCAGGACGGCTTGTACAGCTAAGGACAGAAAATGCAAAGTCATCATTGACAGCGGGAGCACTGATAACCTCGTTGCAGCTGAGATGGTGGGAAAGCTGGAGCTGGAGACAACTAAGCACCCTAGCCCATATAAGGTTTCGTGGCTACAAAGAGGGCACCGGGTAAGTGTCACTAAACAGTGCTTAGTTAAATTTAAAATTGGGAATTATCATGACGAGATTTTGTGTGACGTCATCCCCATGGATGTATGCCAGATACTGTTGGGTAGACCATGGCAGTATGATAGAAATGTTGTTCATGATGGGAGGATGAACACGTACACCTTAGAAAAGGATGGGAAACTCCATAAGTTGCTTCCGATAAAGGATAAATATCGGGAAGTAAGGCCAGAGGAAAATAGTCAAATACTTCTCATGAGTCGGAAAGAGATTCTCACAGAGCTGGAGAAGGATGAAGACCCACAGTTCTCTGTTGTCAGGAAGCCGAGGGTTGTCTTGACAAGCACAAGAGTGGACGACTTGCCAGAGGAGATTCAACAACTGCTAGGAGAGTTTGTTGATATCATCGTGGACGAACTGCCTCGTTCGTTGCCACCGATGAGAAGTGTGAGTCATCATATTGACCTCATACCCGGAGCAAGTCTACCGAATAAGGCGGCATACAGATTGACACCTCAAGAGAATGAGGAGGTCAAGAGGCAGGTACAGGATCTGCAGGATAAAGGACTGGTGAGAGAGAGTCTAAGTCCGTGTGTCGTTCCAACGGTACTAAGCCCGAAAAAGGATGGAGGTTGGAGGATGTGTACAGACTCCAGGGCGATTAATAAGATCACCATCAGGTATAGGTTTCCACTACCGAGGATGGATGACTTGATGGATTGCCTGAGCGGGGAAAACTATTTTTCGAAGATAGATCTCAAGAGTGGATATCATCAGATCCGAATGTGAGAGGGAGATGAATGGAAGACAACATTCAAGACAAACGAGGGTTTGTACGAATGGCTGGTCATGTCGTTTGGCTTCACAAATGCACCCAGCACTTTTATGAGGCTGATGAATGAAGTCCTACGGGAATTCATTGGCAAATTTGTGGTGGTATACCTGGATGATATACTGATTTTTAGTAAAACCAGGGAAGAACACTTGAGACATTTGGCCATAGTGATGAGAAGATTGCAGCAGGAGAAACTGCTGATCAATTTAAAAAAATGCTCATTCATTCAGACGGAACTCATATATCTGGGGTTTGTAATATCGGCAAATGAGTTGAAGATGGATCCTGAGAAGGTTGAAGTAATCAGGAATTGGCCATCGCCGAGGAATGTTTTTGAGGTAAGGAGCTTTCACGGTTTGGCAAGCTTCTACAGGAAATTCATTAGGAATTTTAGTGGAATCAGTGCTGCAATGATGAACACTGTGAAAAAGCGGCATAAAATTTTTCAGTGGACAGTTGAGGCTGAGAGGAGCTTCAATCTGTTGAAGCACAAGATAACCGAGTAGCCGGTGTTAGTGCTGCCTGATTTTCGGAAGACCTTCCAGGTGAGGTGTGACGCCAGTGGGTATGCTGTTGGAGGGGTCTTAAGTCAGGATGACAGACCTGTGGCATATTACAACGAGAAGCTGGATGATGCTAAATTGAAATACTCCACGTACAACAAATAATTCTATGCCATCATCCAGGCATTGAAGAAGTGGAGGCATTATCTCATACCTAAAGAATTTGTGCTGTACAGTGATAATCATGCGCTACAGTTCTTGAGTCAGCAGGAGAAGCTGAATCAGAGGCATGCAAAGTGGGTGGAATATATGCAGAATTTCACCTTTGTCATAAATCACATTTCAGGGACTGCAAACAAGGTAGCTGACGCCTTGAGTCGAAAATGTTTGTTTCTACAGGAATTCAGGATCAAAACGTTGGGTTTTGAAAACCTAAAAGATATGTATGCAAGCGATGCTGATTTCAGAGAGGCATATGAAGAAGCCGAGAATCCGGTGCTCAGAGATAGGAGCCCGTGGATAGATTTTTTGATACATGATGGATTGCTTTTTAAAGGCAACCAACTATGCATTCCAGATTTCTCTATGAGAGAGAATTTGGTGAAAGAAAAACACAGCGGAGGCTTAGCAGGTCATTTCGGGCAGGACAAAACATTCACCAAGCTGAGCGAATCATATTTTTGGCCAGGTATGCGTGCAGATGTGAAGAGATTTGTTGACCGATGAAGAATTTGTCAACACGCGAAGGGAAGGAAACAAAACACAGGGTTATATCAGCCATTACCCATACCTGAAAGGCCATGGGAAGCCATTAGCATGGACTTTGTGTTGGGTTTACCTAGAACACAGCGAGGAGTTGATTCCATCTTTGTTGTGGTGGATAGGTTCTCGAAGATGGCGCATTTCATTTCGTGCCATAAGACGAGCGATGCAACCCACATCGCCAATTTATTCTTCAAAGAGATTGTGAGATTGCATGGATTACCCAGGAGCATAGTCTCGGATCGGGATACAAAGTTCATAGGTCATTTTTGGAGGACGCTATGGAAAAAGCTGGGAACTGATTTGGCATTCAGCTCAGCATACCATCCACAAACAGATGGACAGACAAAAGTCGTCAACAGAAGTTTGGGATATCTGTTGAGAAGTCTGGTGACTGAGCATCACACCAGTTGGGATCAGATCCTACCACAGGCAGAATTTGCGTACAACGATTCGGTGAATCGGAGTACAGGCAAGAGCCCATTTCAGATTTTGTATGGGACACTACCAAGAGGAGTGTCTGAGCTCAGGGAGTCAGAGCAGGCCAAAACTAGCAGCGCGAGAGCTGAGGAGTTCGCTAAGGCGATGAAAGAACTTCACACGGAGGTGAAGCAGCAACTGCAAAAGACGAATCAAGAGTATAAGCGCCGAGCCGATCAGAGGAAGAGACAGCTTCAGTTTGAAGTTGGGGACATGGTTTTAGCGCACTTAAGAAGAGAAAGGTTTCCGAGGGGAACGTACAATAAGCTCAAAATGAAGAAGATCGGGCCATGTAAAATTCTAAGAAAATTTGGCGAAAATGCATATGAGCTTGAGTTGCCTGGGAGCATCGGAATATCTCTGATTTTCAACATTTCAGATTTGTACCCCTACAGGACGGAAGGAACAAACACTGGGACTTTGGAACCAGTGGTTCAGTGGCAGAAGCAATTACCAATTGCACAGCCACCCAGGATGGAGTACATACTGGACAAGCGAGTAGGCAGGAAGACCAGGAGAAAGCAGTATTTTGAATACCTGGTGAAATGGAAAGATCACCCAGTGGAGGATGCCAGCTGGGAACCAGAGGCAGTTATACAAAAGCATGGACACACCGTACAGGAGCTCATGGACAGGAGCCCATGAAAATTTTGAGCCGAGGAGTATGATGCAGGAGCATCCGCACCTCGTCACGAGAGGCTGCATGTGGAGAAAGAAAAGGACCGCAGGGTGACGCAAGCATCACGGTTTTGACCATTTTTATGAGTGCCGCCGTTTACATAAAATCCTCCATATTTAGGCGTACTTGTATACTGAAATAGACCGCGAGCAGATAAGCTCTCGTCCTTGTACATCAGATGCACTTATTAGATTTATCTGGGAGAAGGAGCGAGGCTGTTAGTCCTCCATTACAGGAAGAACTATTTTCCGTGCAAATCGGTGAATCGAGGTTGGCGGTGCAAGAATCACATGCACGTAGAAATCGCGAAGTGCAATCCCCCGATTTAATCGGAGCCGTCGTTTTCTGGAGGGACAGGTGGCACGAATCCTTGACATCGGGGCTCCAGCGTTCGGGGTTTCTAGCAGTAGGAACTTTGGAGTCACGGACCCGCGAAGGGCGAACTCCCGACGTGACGTGGCAGTGTGGGACCCCGCATATATAGTGGAGTACGGGTGGTGCATTCGGGTGAATTCGACGTTTCGGTACTCGGGGAGGTGATATGTAAAGGCTCGGTGCCGCGAGTAGCGATTCCCCGAGCTTGACCATTGACCATCGGGTTTTCGGGGTTTGATTGCACGGGTACAGTATCATGAGTCTCGCGATATCGCGAGGTCCGATCCCCCGATACGCGAAGGGGAGATTTCCGAGAAGACTGTGGGTGTTAGGACTCCCGAGTGGGAGTTGGAAGAGCATCGACTCTTCAGGCCGTGGATAGTGAAGGTCCTGGTGGAGCGACCGACTTGCCAGGTGAGGGGTAGGTTGCATCAAACTTTCACAACTATACAAGTTGGATCCTAAGAAGTTCTGGAGTCAAATTCTAAAATGCAATACTAAAGAAAATAATAGGATTCCCTTAAGGAGCTGGAATTCCTACCTTAAAAGTCTTTATGAGTTCCCTAATTCCATGGACAACATTCCTATCGTCCCTATAAAGAAAGAAGTTTTTTTTTTACATGACATAGAGTTCAGGGTTAAGTGGCTCACAAATGGGAAAGCTTTAAGGCCATTGAAGGCTACCAAGCTGAAATTTTTAAAATCAGAGGGACAATCCTTATCCCTTAGATACACAAGATCTTCAATTTATCAGTCGAGCAGGGCTTTCCTAAACCCTGGACACAAAGCCTTATTGTTCCTATTTTTAAAAATGGGGATAGAAACATTCCCTCTAATTATAGGACCATTATGATTAGCCTGATTTTAGCCAAGCTTTATGGAATTATTTTGAAAAAGAAGATTAGCCTTTGGCTAGAAAGTCATGGTAAAAGAGTTAAAGGCTAGACTGGGTTTAGGAGATATCATTCAACTGTGGACCATATTGTTACCTTTACGATCATTGCAGAGGAGTTCCGCAATACTAAAACCAATTTTTTTGTTGTTTTGTTGACTTTAGAAAATCTTTTGACATGATTCCTAGGAAAAACCTTTGAAATAGGTTGGAAGAGATAAATGTGTCTCTCAAGCCGAGGGATGTTGCAATAAGGATGTATGAGAATGTTATTTCTAAGTTTAAAAAAATTGAAGGCTGGTCAAAAGAGATTAACTGCAATATCAGAGTCAAACAAGGTTGTCCCTTGTCCCCTACCATTTTTGTCATATACATTGACAAGTTAGAAGAACGCTTGGAAAAAGTAAGTTGTGTCAGCCCTACTATCACTGGTATAGTCATCAATCTTCTTATTTATGCCGATGATATCCTTATTATGACAAGAACTCCCCATGATCTTGAAAACCAACTAAGAATCCTCAAGGATTTTTTCTCCAATATGGGTATGACTATTAATACTGATAAGACTAAGGTCATGATTATTAAATCCAATAATATCCCTTATGATACCTTTGTATATGACAACAACAACTTGGAGGAAGTGACTTCATACAAATATCTTGGAATTGATATTCACCACACGATCAATTGGAATTATAGCATTGAGAAAAGGATTATTAGGGGATGGAAATCTTATTATGGGTTGGAAAACAATTGTAAATCAATTGATCTTTGGAGTTGGGATAAGAAGAAAATACTCTTTGAGACTCTTGCTACACATGTTATTCTTTATGTATGTGACGTTCAGGGCTCTAGTATCTCTCGTGAATCCTGGAGAAATATAGAGAAAATACAAAAGAATTTTATAACCTATAATCTCAAAATTAAAGGAAATACACCCTATCCCATCCTCCTCTTAGAAACAAGCCTCTCCCTCATTGAGAGCATGGCTATGAATAGATACCTAATGTATAAAAACAAGTTAAATAACATGGAAGACAAGATACTACCTAAAATCGCTTCAAAATCAAGTCATAAGCACCATCGACTCAAGCAAGGATGGCATAAAGACTCCCGGTCTTGGCTAAGCTATTTTGGAATCATTGAAGAAACCATTTTGCAGAATACATATACTATTAAAAAAAAACGTCAAATCAAAATTTAAGGAGAAAATGTGGCGTGATAAAGAGTTAAAGGAAAAAAGAAAATTAAGGTATTATAAAGATGTAATCAACCCTAAACTTGCAGATCAAAATTATCTCTTTTTTTTGCCAAGTGTAAAGAAAAAAATAAGCATATCTAAGATAGGAACAAATTCTCACGAGCTCCATAGTGAAACTGGGCATTGGTCTATTCCTAAAACTCCATGGGATGAAAGAGCGTGTCACCTTTGTGACACTAAGAAGGTTGAAGATGTAAAATACTTTCTCTTAGATTGTCCAGCCTATTGTGCTGGAGGCATAAAATGCCCAAGTAGAACCAATACTGTCTTCAACATACTTGCATCTGATGATGCATATCTTCATGGCACATGAGTTGACCCCCTAGCTAAATAGGCGGTCAACACAACCCTAATCTAGAAGATCAAAATTGTCTATCTATTTTGCCAAGTGTAAAGAAAAAAATAAGCATTGCTAAGATACGAACAAATTCTCACGAGCTCCATAGTATAACTGAGCGTTGGTCAATTCCTGAAACGCCATGGGATGAAAGAGTGTGTCACCTTTGTGACACTAAGAAGGTTGAAGATGAAAAGCACTTTCTCTTAGATTGTCCAGCCTATACCCATATTAGATCTCATTTTCAAAATATTTGTCACACTACCAACCTTCCTAACCTCTTAACTCAACAAAAGTATGGTGATCTTGGAAAGCTTCTCTTAGTGCTTTTCGAGCACAAAAACAAAATTCTAAAGAAACGCAAGTAATCACTTACCCTCTTAAGGTATGATAGACCAATTCGGTCTTAGTGGATGTTAATTATCATCATCATCATCATCATATTAATATTGTACAAAAAATGTTACATTCATGGGAGTTTGAGATTTGCCAAAAAAGTGATTGGATTTCAGACCCCTTTGCATATTCTTCATCAGGTATATTATATCAAGCCTATACAGGCCTTTAAAGCTATAGCAGATAAACAAACAGTTCTTCAAGATTGACATACATCCTACAATTCTTCAAAATTTACATGCACAGTCATATTAAATTCTTTAAGACAGAACCAACCAAACATACTAGGATTAGCCTTATGGACAACTAGAGAAGTGGCAAACTAAACAAACAACAGAACTAAAGTGAACCAAGTTCAGAAGAGCCTGGATCAACATGAGTCATTGGCCCTTTGCCTTTGCTTAAAGGCTTTTGATCGGCATCCTCCTCGATGATTATTGGATTGGAACTAGTTTCGACTGAATCAGAAGTACCCCAACCTCCACCATTTCCTCTTCTACTTTTGGATCCTAATCTGTCACCTTAAATCTCAGGCCAAAGACCATAACAGTATAAATTTTGCCTCTAGTCATCACAGTCTGTCCCGTACCTCAAGGTCCTGATGCTCTTGCTTTTCCAATGTTGTTGCCACCAGAGTCTTGGTCATCCAATAGAATTCCATTGCTTTAAAGACCTTAGTGTCTCGAGACTTGGAGAATCCTGTATCCTCAACTCAATTCTAGAATTCAGCTTGGATTTGTTGTCTAGGAGTCTGGCTCTACTTCTTCTTAACTGTGTCCATTAATCCTTCCACAACTTGTTGAATATGCTCGGATGTGTCCTCATGATATTGTTGCTGCGAAAGCAAAGCCTCCTTTTTAGCTCCTATACCTTGAAATCTAGACTTGGCTTGTCTGTTGGCCGAAAGCTTGTTCTTGCCTCTCCTTCATGATCCCTGTCGATTAGGTTTAGGAATCTTCGGCTCCGATGAGTCCCCCATCTTGGCTGCCCAACTCTAGTGTTGCATTGTCAGTTCTGCGTTGCACTCCAAATCCTAATATGACCACCTCTTGCAAACACCAGACACGACTCACAACCACCACAGAGCTACTATTAAGTTTAGGGAACCACACACTTGAATTAGAGTTTTGCACACACAGGGTACCAAGAAAACCCAAGTTAGCTTCCTTTCTTCCAGACCCACCAACCAACTCCTAGGAATGCCAGAGGTCTCTATGGTTACAGAGACCCTATCACATGCAAGGCTCTCAACCTTCAACAAAAGAGCGACGACTTGGAATGTAGTTAAAACCTCATCAAAGAACCAAACTAAGCCCTCACCGATATATATCCAGAATCCGTGAACACAAAGAGAAACCAGAGATGCAAAGGAAACAAAGAGCCCATTTTTTCGACCACGGCGTCTTTTATGCGACTGGAAATCTAAGGATTATGCATATGCTGCGACCCAATTGATACTTTAGCCATTATAATACCTTGAACCACCTGGCACCATCATCTTCTTCCAGTCTTTCTGCTCATTCATTTTCATTCCATGCCAAATGCTAATGTTATGGTAATCATTCAAACCTCCTTCTACACCTTGCCCGCTCAGAACCATCAAGCTCCTCATCTTGCTATGAGTTTCGTGTACTCTCTCATGCCATGCCATAACTCGTCGATGGATCTCCCACGCTCGCCCACAGAAGTGTCTAGACTCATATACGCAGACAATCTTCTGCCATCCATGTGACGGAGCCATCATTTAACATTTCAACCACCCGATCTGGGGGAAAGGATTATAATGTTTCTTCATTTAAATATTGAATTTATTTAGAGACTTTCTTTTGATAAATGGAAAATTTGATTTCATTCGAATTGAATTGAATTTAGTGAGATTTGATTTCATGACCTACTCAATTTAATTTTTATTAATGAAGTAAATAGCATGTCAGGTGAATAAATCTTGGGTGGGTGGGGAAGGATTATTTTATTATAGTTGACATTCTTAGGACCTTCTCGAGGAGGCTAGGAAGACAGTGGTAGAGGAGGCATAAAGGGGACCTGAGGGAAAGGAGAAGGGGCTACGTGAGTTGGGAAAAATATTGGGTTGAAGGGAAGGAGAACCTTTGGAAGTGGAAAAACTATGAACTCTTGAACTATGAACTGTGAAAGAATCATTGTGATTTTGAGACACAGGTGGGTTGTGTGTTGTTTGGAGTTTTGGGCATGGAGGGCTAGGAGACCATGGGGTTTCCTAGAGCTAAGGAGCCAGTGAGGTTGTTTCTAGTTGGTTGAGAGGTAAATCTCATTTTGCAGTCAAGTTTGGACATGAGGCAGCTCATCTACAAGAAGTTGCATCACTGGACAAAATCGGATAGAATTAGGAGGTATTTCCCCCTTATCATTGTTAGATTTGGTAGCTCGGAGGTGATTCTGCATTGACCGTGCCCAACATGCAGAAGTGACCAAGCACATTTTCTCCCAAGTTTATAATGTGTTTTTATAAAGTTGAGTCTTCTATTTTTTAAAGTGTAAAAGTGACTTTATGATGTTGTGGGTCACTTTAGTGACTTAAGTGACCTCAACGAATGATTAAATTGTGACCGTTGATCTCACTAGGACAAGATCTAATATTGACCGTCAATCTCATTGGAAGACCAAGGGTTAGGGCAGTTACACTTTGAAAAAGAATAAAAGCAGCTCACGAGGGAGAGAGGGGCGCACACTTTGAGGAGAGTTGGAGGGAATGTGAAGAGGCATGACTTCCAAGAGAAGTTTCTTTGCTTGGAGGGAAGAGCAGCAACAAAGGAAGTTGGCACACATTCCTAGGAGAGGGATTGGCACACACTTCAAGGAGATTTAAGTATTAAAGATGGTTCAGTACTGTACAACAAAGAAGGGTCTTACAATACAGTTTTGAGAGGGTCATACAACATTTTCTTATGCTGGCTTTGCAGCTACATCTAGCACATAAATCGATGTTGGGCATTGGCACGAATTTCTAGGTGTTTTTCTGTTGCTGATAAATTTGTACAGTAAGGTACTGTTCTGTACTATTGGGCACAAAAATCGAGGCACTGTTTCTGTTGTTTGTCACTGTACAGTCCATAGTATTTGTACTGGAAATCTAGTTCTGATTTCAAGACTGTTGTACAGGAAATGAGGTGAAATTTTTGCTCAGATAGTGAGATAGTACAGTTTATTAATGCTGAAAGTGTATTGTTGTTGTATCAGAATTTTCCCTAAAGCTGAATGAAGAAATTTTCTCCTTAAATCTGTCATCTTTCTTGTGTATTCTTCAAGGGGCATAGCCCAGATTTTTATGTGCCAAATGAGTGAATTTGTCTACTGTTCATTTATATTCTGCTGTTGGTTTTAGTTTCAGATCTATGTCATTTAGTGTTTTTGCTTATTAAGTACAGTTCAGTATTGGGTTTAATGCTTTACTGTTGAAGCTTAATAGGAGGTTGAAATCTGTGTATGACATAGTGAGTTTCTGAGCTATATTTTCTACATGGTATCAGAGCTGGTGCTCTGAAGTTCAGTGGGCAGTTTGACATTTGGAACAACAGTGGCTTGTTGCGGCATTTGCTTGGAAGAAGGGGAAAGAAAGGGTCTTTGTCAGTAAGACAAAGATGATTTCCTGCATCATGTTTGAAGATAGGTTGGAGGGGATCTCCAACTACCTGCAGTGGAAGGTGAGAATCACAAGTGTTCTCAAGGAGAACAAGTTGTGGTTGTTTGCAGACACCATTGTGACAGTACCTGCGTTAGATCCCATAGCTTTGGATGTTCATAAAGTGAAGGAAGCTAAGGCTCAGAGAATCATTTTGGACGGAGTCAGAGACCACCTTATTCCACATTTGGATGAAAAGAAGACGACCAAGGACACGTGGGAGGCACTGATGAATTTGTATGAGGCAAAGAATGAGAACCGGAAAATGTCTCTTCGAGACAAGCTCCATAATACTAGGATGGCCAAGGGAGAGAGTGTGGCCTCCTACCTCCACTCGGGTTGCACAGGTGAAGGATGAGTTGGCGGCTGTCGAAGAAGTTATTCCAGACTCAGAGTTGGTGCCTATAGCCCTCAAAGTTTTCACCAAGGAGTGGGAGGTTTTCGTGAAGTGTGTGGTGGGGATAGAGAAGCTCCTTGACTAGAGGAGATTGTGGGATGATTTTACACAGGAGGAGATCTGGGAGGGGTCTCAAGAGAAGGAAGTGGATGGTTCAGATGAGAAAAACATTGCTCTTGTGGGAAAGAGCAATGAGAAGAAGAAAGACATGAGCAAAGTGAGATGCTTTGCATGTCACAAGATTGGCCACTACGCTAGTCAGTGTCCAAACAACAACAACAAGAAGTCAGAACCAGAGGTGTTAGCATCTGCTGAGGTTGCCGAGTTCGTAGAGAAATATGAGAGGAAATTTTCTCTCGTGACTGGTCCCTTTGGTAGTGGTGGTCTTGCGTTCGAGGACATTGAAGTGTGGTTCGTGGACAGTGGATCTTCCCGGCATATAATAGGGATGAGATCAATGTTCTTGAGTCTTTCAAAAACAGACTCAGACTGTTGTGTGGGTGTTGGTACCGACCCACAACTTGCAGTAAAGGGGGTTGGAAGTGTTAGATTCCAACTAGAGTCGGGAGGTTTTTTGGAGGTTGTCGGGGTGTTGTATATTCCAGAGATGACAATTAACTTACTCTTCGTGTCAGCTCTGGAGGTTGATGGATTTGGAGTGGCATTCTACTGTGGTTGGGTATTTTTATATCCAAAGGGAGCTACTCCAAACACAATAGTGTTGCTTGGTGTCAGGTATGAGAAGTTGTACAAGTTGGAACTTGGGACGACCTCTGTTGGGGTCCAGTGGATTTATGGATTCAGATTCTGTGTCGGAGAGTGGGTAGGTTGCACGGGAGAGAGAGTTGATACCAGGGACTTAGTCCTCTTCCGGGACTCTCAGAGGACTCAACAGGCATGAGTTGACACAGGTGGATGGTCAAGAGAGGGTGAAGTCACCTAGGAGCATGTCTTCAGTTCATAGATCAGCGGAGGTAGCAACAGATGCTTCTAGTGTAGTGGGAGCAACGACCTCTAGTTTAGAGGGAGCGGCTACGACAACAGATGGGATGATGGATTTGGAGACGGATTTTGGCGATGATACCAGAAGTACCTCTCTCGCTAAGAGGGAGTGTTAGATTTGGTAGCTCGGAGGTACTTCTGCATTGGCGGTGCCCAACATGCGGAAGTGACCGAGCACATTTTCTCCCAAGTGACTTTATAATGTGTTTTTATAAAGTAACTTTATAAAGTGATTTTATAAAGTTGGGTCTTTTATTTTTTAAAGTGTAAAAGTGACTTTATGATGTTGTGGGTCACTTTAGTGACTTAAGTGACCTCAACGAATGATTAAGTCGTGATCGTTGATCTCATGAGGGCAAGATCTAATCTTGACCGTCAATCTCATTGGAAGACCAAGGATTAGGGCAGTTAAACTTTGAAAAAGAATAAAGGCAACTTATGAGGGAGAGAGGGGCACACACTTTGAGGAGAGTTGGAGGGAATGTGAAAAGGCACAACTTCCAAGAAAAGTTTCTTTGCTTGGAGGAAAAAACAACAGCAAAAGAAGTTGGCACACATCCCTAGGAGAGGGATTGGCACGCACTTCAAGGAGATTTCAGTATTAAAGATGGTTCAGTACCATACAACAAAGAAGGGCCGTACAGTACGGTTTTGAGAGGGCCGTACAACATTTTCTTATGCTGGCTTTGCAGCTACAGCTAGCAAATAAATCGATGCTGGGCATTGGCATGAATTTCTAGCTGTTTCTCTGTTTCTGATAAATCCGTACAAGAAGGTATTGTTCTGTACTACTTCTGGGCATTATCGAGACACTGTTTCTGCTGTTTGTGACTGTACAGTCCGTACTGTTTGTACAGGAAATCTAGTTCTGATTTCAAGACTGTTGCACAGGAAATGAGGTGAAATTTTTGCTCAGATAGTGAGATAGTACAGTTTATTAATGCTGAAAGTGTATTGTTGTTCTATCAGAATTTTCCCTAAAGCTGAATGAAGAAATTTTCTCCTTAAATCTGTCATCTTTCCTGTGTATTCTTCAAGGGGCATAGCCCAGATTTGTATGTGCCAAATAAGTGAATTTGTCTACTGTTCATTTATATTCCGCTGCTGGTTTTAGTTTCAGATCTATGTCATTTAGTGTTTCTGCTCATTAAGTACAGTTCCGTATTGGGTTTAATGCTTTACTGTTGAGGCTTAATAGGAGGTTGAAATCTGTGTATGACATAGTGAGTTTGTGAGCTATATTTTCTACAATCATAACTCTTATTATTTATTGTTAAATTGTTATTAATCACTCAACAAATGTTAGCTGAATTATGAAATTATTTAGATGAATTATGTAGCGACTTTGACAGGAAATTGAAATTGTGTTAGAATCTTGCACAGAAAAGAAAATAAATAGAAATTATTTTGATTACATACAGAATATCTGAAACAGATTTGAATTTTACAATAGAAAAAATTCATAGATTCATAACTATTTCTGAATAAAGATAGAATGTCAACTTTTAAATAACAAAAATCTAGTATACATGTTTATCACTCTTAATCCCTTGAGAAGGGTCTTACATTTCCTTAAATTGTTAAGTCATTCCTAACCAGAATTTTCCAAGGCACCTTCTCCGTAGGTGCATTGGGATCCATTGCCTGCTCCTTGGGTGGTGAGCCTCCTTGCTGCAAGTTAATGAGAAGACAATGGCAAGTGGCTGCCAAGGCCACCACCAACATCTGTACCAACAACCTGTGCAGAATCTACTAAGTCACATGAAGTGTCTGGAAGACCATCGTACTTTTGACATGTCAAATATATCAAAAGAGGCACATTTGTATCAATTTTGCCATCACCCTCTTCCATTTTTCTTTCGATTTCTGGATGATCTTGCCCAAGTGCAGCTGAGGAAGGTTCAACCTCTTCCTTGGTCCTCACATACCAAGGTCACTACTCCTCAACCTTGTTATCTTGGTTTGCTGTCAAGTGTAGCCCATACGGGTTGAATGCTTCATTGCTTTGGTTTAATTTTCTGTTGTTTCCATCTGTCCACTTAGAATTGGAATGCCTTGCTTATCCAAGTAAGCATCCTCCACTCTAGCTATTGTTGTCACTGTGCAGTCCACTATGGCTTGAAGCCTAGTAAGTCTTTGCTCCAATGCTTTCATTGAACTACTTTCCACTGAAGGTTGCACAAAAATTCCTCCTTAAGTCCCACCTATAGATTGTCCATCAAGTCCAACACCTCCAAGTTCTCTACTGCAAAGTTGCTTAGCCCCTTGACAGGTTGTGGAAACCATGCTCAATGAAGTCATCTTGCCAACAATTTCATGTTGCTTCCTTACTATTGGGATGACACTTGGATCCTAGTGTGAAAAGTGTCCAAATAATCTAAACGAGGCATAGGCACTTCCTTCGCCTTCCTTAGGAATTCTTGTCCTAGAACAACCTCAAAGTCATCCATAGGCGCAATGGTGAAACTTATAGTTCCACTCCAATCTCCAAGCTTCACGGTGACTCCATTGGCCGTGCCAACCACCTTTTCCACTTCAAAGTTCATTGCTTTGAAAGAAGTCTACACTGGCTCAAGATGCAACCCACACTCTCTTGCAACATCTTCCTTCATGAAATTGTAGGTTGCCCCACTATCAACCATCGCATTGACTGATCTTCCATTCAGCGCTACCGAAACATAGAAAATTCTTGTGAAGTCTTGTTATTGGCTTACTATAGACTTGTCTTCTAGCACAACACCCAGGAATTGCAAAACACCAATGGAGGGTTTGTGTACTTGCTCCACAGTGGGCAATTTCTACTTCATTGGACAATTCTTTGCATAATGATCTTTTCAACAAATCCAACAAGAAATAGGCTTACATTTTTCCTTAGGTGCATTTCGTTGCTTGGCCTTGTCCTTCCCAAACTTCCCAGACGACTTCGCCTTTCCTTTTTCTTTCTTCTTGTTCTTGCCAAATTGCTTCTCTCCTTGAGCATCCTCACTTGTCCTTGGACCTCCTTTTGTCTCGCCATTTTAGTCTAATAGCTTGTCTGTTGTGGTGGTGGCTATCGCAAGGGTCTGGATTCTGCACATTCTGGTGTTGCAGATCACTTTGTGCCCAAGGTTGCAGCTCACTCATAAAGTGGAACAACCTATCTTCTTCAAACGTTTCCTTTATCTCCAACATGAGTCTAGAAAACTCTTTGATGTAAGCTTGAATCCTACCTGTATGCTCAAGAACCAACAATTGATTTTGTGCAATCCAACATTGGTTCAATTGAGCCTTCAAGGCTACTTTCATCTAATTCCCAATGGTCAATCTTCTCTATATTGTGCCCAATTGCCAAATCCTCCACTTGGTTTCTCCACGAAAGCTTCGCGGTACCTATCAAGAACATTGTTGCAGCATTCACCTTGGCCTCATCTGAACATCCATTCATCTGTTCCAAGTATTTCTCAAGTAACTTAGCATTGCGAGTGCCATCATATGATTCTGGTTCCTTGATATTTATCCTCACAGGTGTTTGGTTAAACTTGACTCGGTAAAAGAGTCAAAGTTATTAGGTCAATAGTGGTGGTTTTGGGCACATGGTTTTAGTAGCCCATGGATTACATGTAATAAAAGCCTTTACAAAGTTAGTGATACTCCATTGTAATGGGTCGAGAGTTGAGCAGTGAAGGCTCACTTGGCCAGGCCTGGGAGATTGGCCTGCTAGGTTGGGTTTGGCCAAGGGAAATAATAGATCTATTGTTGGCTAGTTTTTCTCGTAAGGGTTTTCCAAGGTAAATTGCGTGTGACTTATGTGTGCATGTTGCTATGTTTGTGTTATTTTTATCTCTCTCGCATTTTATTTCCTAACAACTAGTATCAGAGCAGGGAAAACTTGGACTCTCTAGTGAGAGTAGTTTGATGATGAATCCATGAGAGCTAGACACATGGGTGACATATATCAAGTAGTGTGCAAGCTGCGCAGACATCAACAAGAGGATGAGCCACTGTCAAAGTGAAAAAAAAATTAAAATTTTAATAGAGTTGAATATAAATAGGCATACGACTGTAAGACTTGATTAGGCATGCGTACCCCGGGTTTGAAATTTCACTCATAAAGTCTAGACGTTGACCTAGGTGATAGGGGGCATGCAGGATTCCCAGATACCTTGACTTTGAGGGATGTTTGGCTAGATTTGGTCATGAAAAACCCCAAGTCAAGTTTAAAGGGGGGAATGTTAGGTTAAACTTGACTTGGTAAAAGAGTCAAAGTTGTTGGGTCAATAGTGGTGGTTTCAGGCACATGGTTTTTGTAGCCTGTGGTTTTAGAGCCCGTGGATTACATGTAATGAAAGCCTTTAAAAGGTTGGTGATACTCCATTGTAATGGGCCAAGAGTTGAGCGGTGAAGGCTCACTTGGGGGTTTGGCCAAGGGTAATAATAGATCTATTGTTGGTTGGTTTTTCTCGTAATGGTTTTCCAGGCTAAATCTCGTGTGACTTATGTGTGAATGTTGCTATGTTTGTGTTATTTTTATCTCTCTCGCATTTTTATTTCCTAACAATAGGCATCTACAAACTATGCCCACTAGAAACATCTCATTTCATAAGTTAATGGTGTCTTCTTGGTCTTTTAATTGTATCACAACAGACTTTAACAAGTCTTCCACCTCTTTCAACCATCCATCAACATTAGTGCTCAAGGTTGCAGTGATCGAGTCTACAATCTTCTAACACTTGTTAATGGATTGTTAAATCTTTGGCACATGTGGATCATTTCTTCTTCCAAGGATTCTTCCTTTTCTCCATGCTTACAAAGAGAGGTTGTCATCTTCTCGACATTTCTTTCTAAGGTTGCAAGCCTAGTCTTCACCCTTGGAGTCTTAGGAACCTGTCCACTGTCGGTGTCTTCACGATGTGGAAGTTGTCTTTGCATCTAAGCCAGCCATTGGCACTTCACTCAAATGCTTGGCAACTCATCCCAAAGTTTGTTGCTTTGCCTCAAGTTCATTTCAACGTGATGATGAATGCTCTGATACCACCTGTCAAGATAGTGACAGTGGTGAAGAGCACCAAAACTGTCTCAAAATCAACATTGATACCACATGTCACGAACCTACAGGTCGCTTGAATTTTTCTTTGCAAACTTGATTTTCCCTAATTCCATTTCGGCACTTGAGGTCGTGCGACATTGCCTTGCCTCGGCCGCCAGGGCTTGGCCAACATGTGCCTACTACAACTAGACTATGCCTCTTCACTTAAGGTCAACCCATAACTTCGCCTTAAGTTACAATCTACCAAATGAAATTAAGTCCTACTCAACCAAGTTCATTCAACGGTAGGAAAACGCCCAAGTGTGGCCTTTTCGCTTAGCCAATATTTCAATAGTTAGCCAACACAAAGCAAAGTAAGGAACAATAACATCCAACACATAAAGAGCCCACAACACACATGTATAGGAGGCACCCAAGGCAAGTGCCTTAACTTTATTTAGATGAAGAATGTTACAATGTAGAATAGAGGAGTGTGGCCAACTGTCGACGACTCATTTATAGACTACAATTACAAAAGGCAAAACTGCCTGTTATCGCTCAGTTTGTAGTCTAGGTTAGGTAGCTTGAAGAGTAAGGATCAAACTAGCGTAACAGGAGCTTCCCCACCCACTGTCACCTCGATGGGGGGCTCTTTCTATTTAGGGTGGCTAAACCCAAGGGAGACGTCCC
>CBVK0100441104.1:0-17636 GCA_900067695.1 Picea abies | reverse complement strand
GCTCTTCCGATCTCACTTAGAAATGAAATGCAATTAAACTATCATGAGAAATCAAGATGCAAATGCAAGAAAGCAAGATGACCTACCTACTTACCTGGGGCGTGGGCCTTGGAGAAGTCAAGTTCCTTTGACTTGGAGTCGGAGAAGAGATTCATCCACTAGTAGTGGCATCTTTCCCCCGTTCATAGTAGATAGACAGGTAGTACTTCCCTTCCTTGGACTTCTTCTTGACAATGTAAGGGCCAAGCCATAAAACATGATTCCTTTGATCATACTTAGGCTCGCCTCTCTTCTTATCCCACATGAGTGCAAGGTTCCCTTCACTGTAGTTGATGTAAGGTATATTCTCATTGTAGGGGTATGAAAGTGGTTTTGCATTAATTGTATCCTTAACGATCTTTTCATGTTCCTTATCTGTCTTATCCTCTTCTTTCTTCAATATCTTGACGAACCTTGGTTCGTTTCCTTGGAATTCTGTAAGCTTTTCTTTGTATTTATCTGTCTTTGGAAGTAGGGTGTCTATACAATCTTTCTGTAAAAAAGGAAAATCTTGAGGATCATACTCAATGATTTGGCGAGGAACATCAAACTCACACTCACTATGATAATCAGGGCCGAAAATATCCATGACATGCTTCTTGATCATCTGCCTGCTATATAGGACCTCAAAAGTACCATCCCCCATGGGAATGTGTGCATGGGTGAGATCCATGCTGAGAAAACCACTGAGGGTAGCAACCCAACTCCTCGACAAAAGCATGCCCTAGGCATCTAGGACATTAATGACCACTATGTTCATGATGAGGCTAATATGAGGGAAGTCCAACAAATACACTTCAACGTCTTTTATGAGACCGTAGACCTTCACCTCTTTCGAATCAATGCCACAAACATTTCCATACGGGCATGTTGTATTTAAGCCAAGTTGGTTCATGACTTTCAGGGACGTCACATTTGTTGAGGCTCCTGAATCTAGCATGCAATTATTTAGACGAAGACCATTTGTAGCCAGAGAAAGATAGAAAGGAGGGGTATCATCCTCTCGCCGTCCATGATACATGGTATTCAAAATCACAGGGGGATCTTCTGCTTCACCTGGTACCTTTGGTATTTTCAAGACTTCTCTTCCAACAGAAGGAATCTTGCACTTTTACACCACAAGAACTGACATATTCATCTTTCCAAACATGGTTGGGACGTCTATGTTCAACTGAATTTCTTCATCTGTCTGTGTCGGTTTCGAAAGCAAGTCATGGATTAGAGGTGGGAGGGATGGGATGACTTTCTCTGTCGGTTGAGAAGGAGCTTCTTTTCTTTGTTGAGATGGAGCTTCTTTTCTCGGCTAAGATGGAGCTTGTTTCTCTAGTGGTGGACGAACTGAAGTCTGTGGGGGAGGGACATGAACCTTATTCCTTCTAGCATAGGTCATGATTTCCCTCTTCTTCAACTCTTTCCTTTGATCCTCAATCAACTGGTTGATCACTTTGAGCCGTCCTTCTTTGGCCCCCCTTTTTTGGACTTCATCAAGTTGTTCCTGTATGATGTCCACATACTCATCATCATCATTCTCATCTTGAAAAACAAAAATTGTATCTATGAAATTCATACTGTCAGGTGAGTCCTCCTCCCTCCTGGGACATTCCTCCTCCGAATGAGGTTCTTGACAAGGAGAGCACCACTGTGATTCTTCAACGTTGACCATCCCAATAGGTTTCAAAGTATCGGGAGCCTTCGCCTCTTGTTGAGGCCTTGCCTTCCACCCTGTAGCATCCTTCTGTTGTCTAACGAATAGAGGTCTTGGAGTAGATTGATTTCTCTCCAAATTCTTTAACTGGGTCATAACTTGATTATGAGTCTGGACGGATCGAGTATTCATCTGATCAAGCTTTTGAGCAATGAGAGCTATTGGATCTGGTGCATTGTTGCTTGATACCTTCATCTTTCCTTCTGCCTTGGCACGAGGATACTGAAAAGGATCAATCTTGGAGTAGAGAAGATTCTCCTTGATCTCTGTACTATATTCTTTGGCTAGTTCCAAGGTGTTAGGTTTCTTGTCCCTTAGGATGAAACCGAATTGCCCTTCAAAGGAATTCATATAGAGGAGACGGACAATTGCTTCAGACAGGCACAAATCCTTCGGGATTTGGCTATGTAGCTTATCAAATCTGGTATCAAATTCACTCACTGTCTCGTTCTCCTTTTTGTTGAATTTTCACTATGCTAGGCTCAAGCATGAGGTTTATTTCAATTTTAGCATTTACTTGAACCATAGACAAATGCAGCTACACCATTAACAATTGCTGCAATAACCAAGATCACAAGAATAAATACCATGCATAAGAACATAAGAAATATCCCGGGAAACCCTTCTCAACAAGAAAGACCTCCCACACCATAGACCTAGCACACAAAAGGGTGCTCTCCAAAAGCAAAAAGGCTAGTGCCCAAGAGAGGTGCGCACTTCAGCCCTAGAACTTGTACTTGCTGAAATTTCCAAAATCACATGTGTGTTGTGTTTCCTCAATGGGGAAATCACCTTTATTTATACTAGACTGGACACATCAAAAGTGGTGTCTATTAGCACAATAGGGCTGACCTCAATAACTCAGAATATAATTAATAATTACCATATTAATTATCTTTCACTTTATGGTGGGGCCGACTTGTACCCTTTACATCACAATTAAGGTTACAGGTAAATCTAACTCTTAGACAATATAGCAAGGGATCTCACACACCCACTAGTGCTCAACCATTAGGGGCACGTCCACCTGTGCTCAACCACAGGGACGTCCAACTCAATAGATCTCTATCTCATTGAGTCTCACAGGAGAATCATTTGGACACACACTCACTAGTGCTCAACCACTATGGTCACGTCCACGTGCTCAGCCACAGGGACGTCCTACTCAACAAATCTCTATCTTACTGAGTCTCACAGGAGAATCATATGGAGTACCACATCGTCTCAACTCTCTACACAGAGGAGAACAATACACCCATCACATGGGCACCTTCACCCCTCACAGGGGTACACATCGTTTCATCTCAAACGACACACCCATCTCATGGGCATCCTCCCTACACAGGGGCATACATCGTTCCATCTCAGTCTCAGAGAGGAACGACACACCCATCTCATGGGCACACCCAACTCATGGGCTCTCTTACAGGCCAACTCACTCAGTCTGTGTCCTGGAGGATGTCTCACGTAGCTGTAATCATCAACACTCCCTCTCAGTTAGGGAGGCATTCTCTACCAGGCCAAGTCTCTCACGAAAGTACTCGAATTTTGTCTTGGCAAGCGATTTGGTGAAGATATTTGCAATCTGCTCATGTGTAGGAAGGTACTGCACGTGTACTGCTTTCTTCTACACCATGTCTCTGATATAATGATATTTTATTTCAATGTGTTTCAATCTATCGTGAAACTCAAGGTTCTCAGAGAGCTTCACACAACTCTAGTTATCACAATGAATAATGGTAGGATCCATCTCATGATCAAATAAATCTGTCAGGGGCTTGCGAAGCCACACTGATTCGCAGACTGCCACACTCAATGCTATATACTATGCTTCTGCGGTACTCAAGGCCGCAGAGCTCTGTTTCCTCTTGCACCAGGAAACCATGGTAGACCCCAAGGTAAAACAACAATCGAATGTGCTCTTTCGGTCCACTGCTTTCCCTGCCCAATCTGCATTGGCATATCCCTACAAACTCAAGTCTACACTGGAGGCATATCTCAGGCCATATCCAACCATGCCTCGTAGATATCTCAATACATGCTTCGCTGCTATCCAGTGAGTCTATCTCGGCTGATTCATGAATTGACTAGTATATATTATTGAATTGACTTTGACTAGTACATTCATTGCATAGTATATATTAGGCCTGGTGTTAACCAGATACATCAGTGATCCAATCAGCTGTCGGTACAAATGTGGATCAATCTCGCCTGAATCAGTAGAAGCATCTTTCATACTTCAAATCCATCACCATCGGTGTAGGCATAGATTTGCACTCTGTCATACCGAACTTCTTCAATATCTCCCTTGTATATTTTCCTTGACTCAGGAAAATCTCATCAGTCCTCTGCCATACTTCTAGTCCCAAGAAGTAGTGCATCATTCCCAGATCCTTCATCGAGAATTTAGAAGTCAATGCTTGCTTGCATTCAACAATAAGTCTTTTTGAACTGGTGAGGAATAACTCATCCACATATAGGACCAAGATTAAACACTTGTTACCAACAATATGATAATATAGTTTTGGATCAACAACACTCTTGCTGAATCCCAAACTCATCAAGAATCCATCCATTTTCTCATACCAAGCACGAGGTGGTTGCTTTAGTCCATACAAGGCTTTCTTCAACCTTCACAGATGAGATTTCTCGTTGTGTATCATGAATCCTTCTGGCTGCTCGATATAAACTTCTTCCTCATTCTCACCATTGAGAAAGGTTGTCTTTACATCCATATGATGTAGTTTCCAACCCATGGATGCAGCTAGTGCAATGATAGTACGGATGGAAGTGTATCGGGCTACTGGAAAAAATGTCTCATCATAGTCAAATCCCTCTACTTGTGAGAATCCTCTGGCTACAAATCTCGCTTTGTATTTCTCGATTCTTCCATCAACTGCATGTTTGATCTTATAGATCCACTTGGAAGTCACTATAGACTTCCCTTCTGGTCTCGTAACAATATCCCATACATCATTCTTCAAGATGGACTGATGTTCTTCTGTCATGGCATCTTGCCATACCTGCTCACCTGTCGCTTCTTCATGACAAGAAGGCTCATAATCAATGATGTGGCTCATGGCTGAAAGGTAGCTCGAAAATCTCTTTGGTCTCTTGCTTTCTCGGGATGTTCCTTGAGGGGGTGCATGTCCCTCTGCCTCCTACAAAGTTTGTTGAGCCTAGGCAGACCTTTTATGCCCTACTGCAATATCTTTGGGGATATCAATTGGAGCAACTGGATCAACTTGAATAATGTATGTCTCCGTAACTGCTTGTTATAACCCTACGTTTCATAGGATCAACTGGTGACTAGAAATCTCTCTCTCTAGTTGTATTTTTGTTGTAAATAATATTTTATTCTGCAAATGATTTACAAAAGAAGGAAAAATAAAAGAAAAGAAAAGAAAAGAAAGAAAAAGAAAAAGAAAAGAAAAAGTATAAAGATAGAAAAAAGAATAAAAGAGAGTATGAAAAGAAAAATGATAAAACCCTATGCAATAAGAATGGCTTGATTCATACTGTCTAACCATGGTCAAGTCCTTTGAATTTATGCAGATAGGTTAGTGAATAAACTTGGCTAAACAGTCTAATCTTAGCCAAGTTAGATAGGACAGTGAATAAGTTTGATCAAACAGTTTAAGCTTGGTCAAATGTCCTAGGTTATAGTAATTCTTTAGCCCAATAGCTTAATCTGGGTTAAGGTGCTAGGTAATTAGTTTAGGATATAGGTTAGAATGTCTTATTTCAATGAAATTGGTGAAAGGTTGATGTTGTGCCTTTGATTTGAGTCAAAATGAAGTATTTTTGACCCCTTGGTGGCAAAATAAAAAAAGGGTAAGCCGCAAAAAACCCATAAAAATGCTCTATCCTAAGTTTTGTGGTGATATATTATGTTTGGCACTTTGTGCTAAAGGGCGTGCTAATCTCAGCGGTCCATCAACGCGTGCGCAGATCTACGGCTGGCAGAGGATATCGGACCCCCCCGACCATTCTACCTTTTAACGGTGGGGGGGGGGTTCGAGTTGGTGGTATTCTTGAGTGGGCCCCTCATAACGTGGCACATTCTTGTTAACTCAGAACCCCCTCGCTCCATACCACTTACCGCCTACCCCCCCTCCGAGTAAACCGCCAAACCACCTTTCCATAGCACCTTCGCACTCTGCTGCCATGCTCCATTACTATGCCTACACGTCACTTTCCACTCACCTGTCGCCAGTCGCATCATGTCCTCCCGTTATCCATTCACTACCCTCCACGTCACCTCCATACACCCGTTACCCACTCATTACCCTCCACCTCACTCTCGATATGCCCATTGGCCAATCAATGCGGTCGACCATGATCGTTAACCGACCGACTCGTCATCCGCTCCCTAACGGACACTCGTTCATCCACTTAATTCCGTGTTTTCACCATTGTTGCACTGTTCACGATCCATACGCAGTCAAAGCCACCATTCTCTGTTCTCTTCAGTCAACGACCGCCATTAACGCTTGGTAAACACAGTTAACACCCTTTTTCAGTTTTGCAGGTATCAGTCGAATCAATGGCGCCCAAATCCAAATCTTCAGAGATAGAAGAGAATCCTTTCCTCCCTCCTCTTGTCGACCTGGATCGAATTCCGTTGGTCGATAAACACTACTTAATTGCAGAGCCGAAGTGCGAATTTGACTTCTTCGAATTGAACTTCCGGCTGAGAGACATTTTTTTGGACCAAAGCGACGAGATTGGACTCTGGGAGTCCAATCTCCCACTGTACCTCTTCCCTCAGACATACCATTTTCCCGAGTTTGCTCTAAAATGCCAGGCACACTATCTCCCTAGCCAAAGAGCCATTGTTTCGTCATCTGGTGAAACTCTCTTCACCATTACCCCTGAAACGCTAAACTAGATAATGCAAATACCCAGAGCCAACTCCCTTTCCCCTTTTTCCATCAAGATTCTGACTGAGATGTACCAGAAGCTGTCGTTCCCACAGAGAGCTCAAATCTTTGAGCTCTTCCTCCCAGAAAATGCTCAATTATCCAAGATGAATCCCTCATACCATTCATCGATCTTCTCAGTAACAACAAACCAGATCATTTCCTCCCTGTGTTGCCTCCTAGGATACTATTGAGACGAGTGGGTAGATGAACCCATCCTGGGTTTCTTATCCATATTTTCCACCGAAGAGAAGGCTACTGTACAGTTCAACTACAACCAGTTTTTTGTCGACAACATCCACGAACAACTCTTCAAGTTTTCTACAGAGGGTATGTTCAGGTATTCTTCAATCTTGGTGTACTTGTTCATCTTTTTCCAAGCAGATAAGTTCTTCTCCATGCAGAAGCTAGACCAAGATGGTAACCCACAACCTGTCACATCCTGGACATCATTAGTGTGAAAGAACTCATCTGAGTTCAACTTCAAGCAGTTCATTGATCTGTTTTATCATCCAGTGGTAAGCATGCTCAGTGGAAGAACATAACCAAGGATAAATGAAGAAATTCAAAGGATTCTACACTTGTCAGACCTAGCTAAAACAGGTGACTGGTACCTGTACCAGGATCATACAGAGATTAGGGTTTACGGATGTGAATTATCCCCTTACAAGTTGCCCAAATATTTACCTGGCAGGATTTTCGCTCTGGAATATATCCGACAGATGATAAATTCAGATGATATTCACTTTGTGGCTTTCAAAAAGAAGCAACAGTTGAGGATCAAGGGACATATAGGCTCTTTTATTTGCAACAACTGAGCTGCAGGGGAGGAGGCCAATAAGCTGTTAAAGGAAATGAAGTTCAATCTTAGTTTTCCTTGGCACTATGATCCATGTGGAATTATTGCAGAAACCAGATTAAAGAACAAGATTTCTCCATATGCTCATGTGCCCAAACCAGAAGTTGAGAAGTTCATGAACCAGACAGAGTGGGAGGAAAACACTCTACTAGACACAGAACAACAACCTCCTCCTGCCAGTATTTCACAAACCAATACTCCACAGGTACCAGTAGAGAAGAGGCCTAGAAAAGAAGTCTCTCCTTCAGTCACATAAGTCTCAGCAGAAGACTTCCAAGTCTACAGGAAAAGGCCCAAGACTAGTCATACATCTAACAGGTCTGAAGGAGAAGAAACACAGTCTACCATAGTAATGGAGGGAGAACATTCACCACTTTTCCCAGGCAACCAACAAATGATGTCCACTTCTTCATCCAAGAAACAAACAGACATCACACTATCAACCAAATCCTCACAGGACCCTGCGGGACTCAACATCTTTGAAAAGAATAATCTGATCAAAAAGAAGAATGAACTGTTGACCAACAGTACCTATGCACATTTCTGGAAACATACATCTACAACACAACATAGGTTGCTCTCTGCCTTTGATATAGAGAAAGGGAGGATGCACATGGCATTCTTGCAGGCACATGTGCCTCATCCCAAAGCAGTTTCGGATTACAAGAGGGCAACATTCGAATTTGATATCAAAGAAGTGCATCCAGCTAACCAATTGGATATGCATAGACAGATTGGGGAAATGATTTTTTCCACCCCGGCCAATACCTCCATGACTGCTGCAAAGTTGTAGGTTTCCTTAAACAATGTCCAGACTCAGTTGAAGCTGGAGAAAGTATCTTCTTTAGCAAAAGATAACAAGATAAAATCTCTGGAGGAACTGGTGCTCAAAATTGGATATGATCCATCAAATGTGAAGGCAGCTGAGGAATTACTAAAGAAGAAGAATGCTGACATAGCATCCTTAAGGAAACAACTAAAACTACCAACCATTGAAGACTCACAGGCCAAAGAGATGGCTGAGACTGAAGGCCACAAGGAGGAAATGCTAAAATTAATCATGGAGCAGAATGCGCAGATCAAGGAGGTGGAGGTCGAGCTAGAGAAGTTAGTGAAAGAGAAGGAACAAACTGCACCAATGACTGTCATCCCACAGGATGCAGTTCCTCTAACAACAACAGTAACATCCACCACAGTAGAAATTCCATCAGCAATCCTAGTGACAACCACAACTGCATCTGAGAAACCGGCACAATCAATGGGGGACATGACTCTGCAAGGAGAAGAAATCAAAAGACTGCAAAAAGAAATTGATAATCTCCAGAAGCTGAAAGCCACTTTTTAGGGTAGCTACAACACTGAAATGCACAAGTCACAGAGGCTTAAGCAAGAACTGCAGAAGTTGTAGAAGGAGACAGTCATGGCTAAGACACTGTTAGAAGCCAAGGAAAATATTTGGATGGACATCTCTGCAAATCCATGACAAAAATTTGGCCACTCATACAGATTATGTTTGAGCAGCATGAACTGGTGCAAAGAAGTAGACAAGCCATTGACAAGATAAGAGGAGAATTGGGAGAAAGGCCTACAGAGTCAAATGAGATCATCAGGTTTTTGAATTCTAAGACAAAAGAGGAGCTGGAGGCTTTGGAAATTGAGGATAGGACAGAAACTATCCTTGAGGTCAAGAAAGTTTTGACCAAGAGGGGGTTGATGCTGCAACTTGAGGAGAGAGTCCAAACGATGGATATTGGAGTGCAGAGGTTTTTCAGCAAGGTTGACGTTCTGCACAAGAAAGGTCTTCCAGGTTTATTTGTTATCAATGACAAGTTGGTTACTCTCTCAGACTACAAACAAAAGATCATCACAGTGGCAAAGGATGGTTCTAAGTTTGCAGGCATACAAAGCAACATCACTGGCAAAACATTCTTGGAGACTCTGCAGTTGGACCCGAGCATCCAACACGAGATCAAGTACATCTTCATCACCAAGCCCATCTTTGCCAAGTACACAAAGATGGATGAAGTATACCGAAGGTTACTCAAAGTTACCATCCCTAGTCTAAAGAGATGGGAAGACCTGTGAACTTTGATCGAGTAGAGGTGATGTGTACATCTGAGTCAGCATGTGGAATAGTCATAATCAAGTCAAAGATAAATCACCAACCACTTCCTCAGAATCAACATCAAGGATTCGAAGATCATTTAACATTCCTACCTTTTTGCAATATGTAATGTAGTTAGTTAGATTTTCTCTCCACCATATCCTGCTCATTAATGACAGGATCAGATGTAATTTTTTGTATAAATACTTCTTACTGTGAAGTATTGAGGGCTGATTTTTGCGCCCAAGCGAGCTAGCTCTGTAATCTTTTGAAGAGATCTACTAGTAATAAAAAGGCGATTTCACAGGATTCCTGCGTGTTGATGTTGGTGATGTGTTTTCTTCTCTGTTAATGTTTATCCTATTATGTTATCATTTTGTTTTCTAATCTAATCGTTTAAAAGAAGTTTAAGTACATAATTTATCTTGAATACTCTGTTTCTGGCTTTTAACGATCTGAATGTTATTCTTCTGATATTGTAATAAATAAATTCTTAAATGCTTCTTTATTGTGATTGACTATCTCACCTGTTTCTGTCTTTCCATCACCTTAATTCTAAAGGATCCAACATTATCATTATCTTGCCCCGTGAAGAAACCTAATAAAATCTGTACCTGATCTCAATCCTTAACACAGACCCCATAGCCCAATGGATGTGTAAAGCAATACTTTAGCCAATCTTCAAAATCAAAACACAAACTCTTATTAATTTAACTAGCCTACTATCTAAAACTCAAACAAATCCAAATCGTATAGAGAGATCCCTCTCTGAAACTGGCAGGGCTAGAACCCAGTTTCAAAAACGGTTTTGGTAAGTTACCTCTGCTAATTTCTTCTGCCCCTTACAACCTCTGGGAATTACAGAGTGCTAACATAGTGGCGACTCCACTGGGACCGAACAAACTTTCCATCCTACGATTTCTTTTCCCTAGATAAAGAAAACCTTATTTCTGAACAATTAAAGATCTAACTTTCAAGAGAAAATGTTCAAAGGTTGTTAAAGTTTGTATATATTAGCTTAGATTTCTTAAAAATTAAAAGTTCTGGCTCCTAAAGGAATTCACACTAGATCTCACCCAGATCTAGAACCTGTAACAACAGTAGATAATCCATAAAAGTTACTCAGAAAAAGAAACACTGTAGAAGTTCACGGGAGTAACAATCCTCTTCTCAGGGCCAATTCTTTTCCAGAGAAACTTCTCACAATCCAAGGTATCGAGTTTGATTTACCTTTTGAACACAACCTTTTTAGAACCAAGTCTGATAGTTTTGTGGATGAGATAGTATTAGCTCAAACCTTTCTTCAACCTAAAACCCCTGAAATACTTTCTCCTAGAGCAGATTTTGATCAATGGTTTCTTCAAGAGTTTGACAAGTTAGAAGATCTAGTAGCAAATCTTGATCAAGCTTTGTACAAAGCCCACTTCCAACAGTCAGTTGAACTTTCTGCCATTTCTATTGCCGCTGCTTCACTCAAACCTCAAGTAACTCAGAACATACCTCCTAGTCCTACATCATCTACATCTTCTGTCACTTCTCCTCCAATCACACAAGTTGTCATTCAACCTCCTCCACCAATCATGGCTGCCAGATATGCTCTCTTGGTTTTAGCTGCTCCATTACATGCCATGCCCCAGGACTATCAAACCAGGCTTCCTCAGTTTGATGGTACTGGGCCTCTTAATGCACAACAACATGTTGATAAAATGAATGATTACTTTGATTTGTAGGAAGTTGATGAGGCAGTTGTCCAGATGAGACTTTTTGCACAAAGTCTAACTGGAGATGTCAAAAAATGGTTTAAGGCATTACGTGCTGCTAGCATTACTGATATTGCTGCTTTCCACCGATGTTTCCTCGACAAATGGGAGGTAAAGAAAAACCCTCTTCATATTTTATCAGAATATGAGAATATCAAAAGGAATCAAGGGGAAACAGTACAAGACTATTGTATTCATTTCAATAATCTCTATAACGCAATTCCTGCTGATATCAAACCTCCTCAAGGTTTGGCCTTAATCAAGTTCCTTGATGGATTTGACGCTGATATGTCCTACCAACTAAGAGAGAGAAATTCGACCACTCTAGAAGATTTGCAAAAGAGAGCAGTAAGTGTTGAAGCCAATCTGTTGGCCAGGCGAGCTAGACAGAGAATTGAAAGAAGAGTTACAATCAAGGAAGAGCCTTCCACTTCTTCTTTAGATGCTAAACTAGATTCCATAGTCAGAACTATGGAGAGAATGATGGAAAGGCTAACTATCGTTGACAAGAATCCACCCAGGGAAAATCAGCCTGCTCCTCAGATTAGAAATCCAAATTTAAGAAGGAATCCTCCTCTGATCAGGTAGAGAGAGCCCAGAGACCAAAGGGAACAGAGAGGTCCTGATCAACAAATCAAACCACCTCTGCAAGAAAACTATACTGATGAAGGGGAGGAGATAATTGAGGAGTTGGATGACATCCACATAAACCTCATGGGGGTCAATGATAATAATTCCATTTTCCTCACTTAGGAAGAACAGGAGAAGGTATTGTCTCACTGTCGATCTCCATCTGAGATTCTCTAGATCTTTGAAAGGCTATCTCTTCTTCAAAGATAACATCTTTGCTTATCTCAATCTGTCTCTGTCTAGGGATGTAGATTTGATATGCCTTCGAAGATTCATTGTATCCCACAAATGTACCCTTTCTCCTTGAAGGGTCTAGCTTGGATCTCTTCTCTTTGGGTACATGAAAATATACTGGGCACCCAAATATCCTGAAGTGTCCAATCTCAGGCTTCACTTTGGTGAAGGCTTCTTCGGGAGTTCAAAATTTGGTGAGGACTCCTGTTCTGAACATATACTGTTGTCATGCATGCTTTTGCCCACAGAGTCATAGATAGACTCTGTTCATGTATCATTGCTTTGGTTGCCTCGATGATGGATCTGTTCTTCCTCTCTGCAACCCCATTTTGCTGAGGGTTGTAAGGAACTGTGTACTCCCTCTTGATCCCTGCTTCAATACAGAAATTGCTGAAATCCTTGGAGGTGAATTCTCCTCCATTATCTGATCTTATTACCTTGATCTTTCTTCCTGTCAGGATCTCAACCTGAGCTTTGAATTCTTGAAATTTTGCAAGGACTCCATCCTTGTTCTTCAGGAAGTAAATCCAAGTTTTTCGAGAGTGATCATTTATGAAGAGTGTTATTGCGCAGTTTGTAGTTAGGATAAAAGCAGATATGAAGGGGCAAACTGGCGTAACTGGAACCAATCCCCCAATGTCACCATGATAGGATGGTTCTTTCTGTTTAGGGAGGTAAGGCCCAGGGGAGACGTCCCAGGTGACTTGGGGTTTTGAGAAGGCAAAGGATTGTAAGACAAAGGTAAATTTTCCCCTCACAAGTCACCATCGAGCAGATAGTCCGGCTAACAACTAATAAAGAGACGTATAACCAAGAAAAGATATGCACCTACCCGAGACAAAGCAACAAGAAACTGATATATGCAAGCTTGTTCACTTGGTTAGTACTTCATATAATTGATGACTATCTGATATATAAGCAATTGAATAATAAATATTGACGAAGTCAATGTTTATAAAACAACAATGCTATGCAATGTTACTTCTTCAATAAATGTTCAAGAAAACGTGGCATTCAATGTAATAATCAACACTTCATTCAAGTAATGCCCTTAAATAATCATTCAATTGCTCAGAAGAAAAACGTTAGCTGCACAAGTGATATTAATAGCAAGAGATGACGACAACAATAGGTTAGCAAGGTTTGTTTTCAAGCTAGGGTTAGTAGTTAGGGTTTCATTCAAGGTGTTGAAAGTGGTTTTGATCATAACATTCACAAGCTTGGTCTTAGATCAGTGCGTTTCCAGGGTTAATGGAGTCAAAAGGAGGATGCAGGAGTTGAAGGATCAAGAAGATAATAAGGCTAAGGATTGGAAGGTGAAGCTTTGAGGTGTTGCTATGGCAAGGCCTCAAAGTCAAAACCCTAGGGGAGAGAGGCTCACTTTGGTGTAGGGAAACTAGGCCTCAATGCTCTCTCCTCCTTCCTTAACTCAATGGCAAGAACGAATAGCTTAGAAAATTGCATAAAACTAAGACCAGAGGGTTTGGAAGGCAATGTGTTGCTATGGCAAGGCTTTACCAGCAAACCCTAGAAAATCAGCTCATCAAGGTGTAGCTGAACTAGGCCCTGATGCGTCTTCTTCCTCTTAGCTTAGAAAGCAAAATGGCTAGTAAAATGAAGAGGGGGAAAAGAGTGTAGCTAAGGCTAGGCTCTTTCTTTCTTCAAATAGTGGCGGAAAAATCTCTTGACGGGGACATGAGACAAGGACCTACAATGTGTGCTTGTCACCTAGGGTTTATTCAACAAATTTATAACAATATATGCAAGAAGTAACAATACAACCATTCAATCAAGAAGTTTTGCAGAAATTTACTTACATATCACCAAGAAATGACAACAAACCCTAGTTGTAACACCTTCCATCAAGAAATGCGAAGAAATGCCAATAGAAATCCAAAAATGCCTTCCTTCAACAAGTGCGCCTCACAATTTCAGCCAAAGAACCCAAGTGTAGTGCAAATTTCAGACCTCACTAATGAGTGAGTGAAAGATGATGAAAAAATGAAGGATTAAACCCTCAATTTATACAAGACCATGACCTAATTTCACTTTTAGGTCATAAAAAAGGTCGACAAGGCCAAAATACTAAAAATCATACTGTTTTACATTAAATGCTTAAAATTAAACCCTAATCAAGCTAAAGAGAGACGTCTTGCCCCCCTAGGGGTGACGTTAGCCCTTTCTAGGGAAAATGCAACATCCTGGAGCAAAATGTTAGCCCTTCTTGGGCTTCTCCAACTTGCCACACGTGCCAACACTGCCAAATCTGCCTCCCAAGACGTCCACAAGGCTAGATGACGTCATGATCATCATGGGTGACATCCTGGGCCTTCTAGGGTCAATGTTCCAATGGAGAGGGCACAACCCCCCTAGGTCAAGCTCTGCCAGGGTGCCTTTGGTGGAACGTCCTCCTCTTCTCTGGTGCAAAGCCCCTGATCCATCTCTGTCCTGTCTCTGCCCCTTGATGGGGTCTCAACATCCATCTTCAGCCCCATGGAGGTCCGAACTGATCATCTCCCCATGTGTACCGGTCCAAAATGGTACCTGTCCGTCGGGCATGATCCTGCACATCAACAGCTACGCCCTCCATGGGCTCATAAGTCACAGGGATCATAGCAATGTCAATCACATCTCATCATCAATAATATTAAACATGTGCATATAATCCCTAATACCTCAGTGAAAAGCTCAAAGACATTACACAAGTTTGCAATACAAGTTTGGAGAAAATGACAGGGCGTCCTATTGGGCTAGTGTCCACTGGAAGAGGAAAGTTTTCGGAAGAGACCTCATCCGAGCCATGTAAGTGGATGATGTGGTCAAGGGATGTCCAAGCAAGTGCGTGCAGTGAGAGCAGAGGATGCAAATCTTTACGTGTGAGTGCCTTTGTAGAAGGCGAGCTGCACCTGTCCTGGATGCAAATTTTTCCAAGCCCATTCATGCCTTCTATTCTTTTTTATTCTTTTATTTTTTATTGCTTTTTTCTTCAAGCGGCTAATCAGGGGACACTGCCCTGGCGTGGTGACAAGTGGTGACAACGTTACCCACAAGTACTTTCACAGAAATGAGAAGGCAGGCTCGTGATGAGACTCCCTTTCCCTTGGCCATGCAACCAAGGGTCACTACCCTGGCGTGGTAACCAGCGGGTGGTAATGTCATACTGCTAGGCACACATGGACCTAATAGGTTGGCTTGTGATGAGACCCCCTATGCTTTGATCAGGTCTTGTTTTATTATTTTTACAGGTCCCTCTTATTTCTTGCTGAGAAGCCTTTTATTGCTTTCTCGGGGATCCCTGGGCGAAGCATCTCGAGGTTTTATTCTTAGGCTTTTATCTTTTGCCAGCTTGCTTTTACCTTTTGGGGTTTTAGCCCCTTCTTCCCACGAGATAAGGTGCAATCCTGAAAATAGGTCAACCCAATGCCTTCTTCCCACGAGATAAGGTGCAATCCTGAAAATAGGTCAACCCAATGTTCGAACAAGTGTAATGGGGCAGATGAGCGAGAAGCAAGATGAAAAAGTGGAGCTATGACGGGAGCGGACGATGGATTTTCAGAAATCCCCCCAGTGGCAAACCAAAACCTACGGACATAGGCTTACTAGGGCATCCTGTCAATCCCCCCAGACATGGTCAAGTGGGCAGGTATAAGATCCAAGCATTTGTTAGAAATAAAAGGAATCAGATGCACATATTCAAGGGTTTTGATGATCAAAGTGACACATACCATGATACTTGGACTCATTACCTCATGGAGCAAGAACCATCTCTGACACAAGACCAAGCCGATGGTGATGGATGCTGTTGTTGCAGGCAAGGTAGAGGCGCTGAAAGGGAGAAAAGATGGGCCCTCCAGGGCCATGCTAAACTCGATCCGACTCTCGACACTCCATGTTTGGGACCTTTGGGCCTCGAGACATGATCTCCTAGCTATCCCTAAAAGTGGGGGATAACAAAGAGTACATAGTACATATATCCATTCAGGGAGGCAACAATCATTGGCCCACACACATTTGAATGTATCAAGTCCAAGATTTCCTTGGATCTATTGTCACTGCTCAAGAAGGACCCTTTGACATTCTTGCCAAGGGCACAACCTCTGCAAACACTTTTATGCTGAATCTGTATCTCTGGAAGGCCTGTTACCATTTTCCCTAGAGCTGGAAGAGCTCTATAATGAATGTGAGCAAGTCTCTTATGCCATAGTTCACTCAAGCTGATAGTATCATGTAACAGGGCCTGGACTGCTCTGATGGTTAATCTGTATAAGCTGCTTTCTCAAACACCAATTACTTTGGTAGAATTTATATGTGAGTCCTTGTGGCATGCAAGAACTTTTCCTTCAAAAAAGGTAACCTTGTAGCCTTTGTCTTCTAAGGCAGAAATGGAGACAAGGTTCCTCTTCATCCCAGGTACATATAGTACTTCACTTAATTGAAGATGCATGTCAGGATCTAATTGGAAGGTAGAAGTTCCAACCCCTTTCACATTATATCTGGCATTGTCTCCAAGGACAACATGTAGGTTGGTCTCTTTCTCAACAAGATTAGTCAGGTGATCTCTAAATCCGGTCATGTGCTTGGAGGCACCATTGTCAATTAACCAAGTATTATCATTAGTAGGAACCATACACGAGAGTGTTGAAATGAATAAGAAGGCTTCTTCTTTGATGTCTTCATCTCTATCAAGTCTTGTCTTCCAGGAATTGTATTTCCTTGATCCATCAAGCTTATCTTCCATCATAGTTCTGTTCATCATATTTTTTGGATTCTTCACAAACCCTTGCCAACTGGGCTAGAAAACCTAACGGCTAGGCTAGGCTAGCAACCTTAGGTTCTGTTGGGCTTATGACTGCCAACAATAAGCCTTGAAAGTTAGAAAAACACTGGTGAGCTGATAAGCTCCTTCAATGAGTTGCAAAAACCCTAAATCTGAAATTTCTGTAGAAAATTTGCGAAACCCTAGGGCCAAAAATCAAAATTCTCAGAATTACAATCTGAAGCTTGCTGGAGGTGCGCTAAAGGAGGCCGTACACTCCTGTCCAATTTTCAGCCCCATCGTCCAAGTGTAAAGTGCTAAAACACTCAAAAGAAGAGGGCTGTACGGATTTTCTGGAAACCCTAGGAGGGTCGTATGGTTCTGCAAAAGTAAGAGGATGATTGGTAGATGCTTGTGCAATGGGTTCTTCAAGACCTAAGCTCTGATACCATGTTGAATTTTCACTATGCTAGGCTCAAGCATGAGGTTTATTTCAATTTTAACATTTACTTGAACCATAGACAAATGCAGCGACACCATTAACAATTGCTGCAATAACCAAGATCACAAGAAGAAATACCATGCACAAGAACACAAGAAATATCTTGGGAAACCCTTCTCAACAAG
>CBVK0100441095.1:0-14861 GCA_900067695.1 Picea abies | reverse complement strand
CTCTTCCGATCTCACATTCTTCGATAACCAATATCACCAAATCAAGATCTTCCAACTTTAACTAACCTCCACCCCACAAACCTAGGTCCTCAACACTCTCCACATTAGCTAATGTAATCTTGTTTTTTCCCCTTAAGGACTCCGAGTGTTCCACAAAAATCCTACAAGAACTTCCCCTCCAATCCAAGAGTCAACCCCTATTTTGATGCTCCTCCTATCACTAACCTTCCATTCCAGCCACCTCCCAACCAATGGGAAAGCTTGTACCAACGATTTCTATATGATAGAAGCATTTGAGTGAGATTTGTTTGGACTTTGAATCCATTCCAAAACTAAAAGAGGATGAAGATATTTTTGAACAAGGACATCTCTCTAGAGTCCTTCCCTTGAAATGACATTCCATAAAATTTTAGCAAAAAAGAGCCTTTGAGAAGTATAATATATTTTTTAGGACCCATCTCCCTTCTTCTTAGGCCTGACAAGCATATGCCACCTAACCGAAGCTATCTTTTCCTTATCATTCTTACCTATCCACAAGAAGCTAATGATATTTTATCTAATATTTTTCAAAATACCTTGAGGGATCTAAGTAAGAGACTGTCGATAAACATGAATGGATTCCATGTATTATTTTGAATAGAGTTAATCTACCTCCTAAGAATAGCCATATTTTGTATCAAGAAGTCACTCTATTCTGAACCTTGTTATATAGTCATAGCTAATCCTTGAATCTATATCCATTTGGATTTAATTGAAACCCAAGGGATTTGATCCCCTCTTGAAAAACGCCAACTTAAAATGGAGGAAGGTCTATGATAACTCTTTCTTGACCAACAATAGTATTGTGAAACAAAATTTACAAGATTTATGTTAATTCACTTCCATCCTAGTGGCCCCATAGTATCAATGCTCAATGGATAGTGTTTGCATCCTTCAAGGAACAATCCAAAAAAAACAACATATCATCCCCGAATAAAAGATGAGTAATAGAGAGGTGGGACTCCAATCTAATACCCTTCAATATTCTAGCCCCTCTTTCGAAAATAAGACATATGCTCAAACCATCTACTATAAGAAGAAAAAAGTAAAGGTGAAAGTGGGAAACCTTTCCTTAGTCCTATAGTAGGTTGGAAAAAGGAAGAAGAAAATCCATTGAATATTAATGAAAAGGAAGCAGAGGAAAAACATCCTTCCACCCAATTTACAAACTCACAAGAGAACTCCACATGTATCATCATCAATTTGAAATAAGACCACCATACCTTATCAAATGCTTTTGAGAAGTCTAATTTGATTATACAAGATGGTTTCCTCTTTACCTTTATAGAGTAGAGACATTCTTGAGCTATTCCAATAGCTTCATGAATTTGTCTGCCATTTAAAAAGCTAAATTATTCGTTTGAGATGGTAGGAGATGGAACTATCTTGAGTCTTTTTAACAATGATCTTATAGACAACATTAAAAAGAGAAATACACATAAAATCTTAAAGGACTTAGGGATATATTTGATGGAACTATTTTGAGTCTTTTTAACAATGATCTTATAGACAACATTAAAAAGAGAAATATGCATAAAATCTTCAAAAGACTTAGTAACATATTTCTTTGGAATACTAACAAGAAAGGTTGAGCTAAATACAGGTTGAGGCCTCAACACCCCTAAATTTTTACTAAAAAATAAAGGGGACCTCATAAAAACTTTGAAAATATTGACTTGATGTGCGTATGAGTGATTTTTGGTAATTATAGTTAGGTTTTATATTAAATTTTAGGTTGATTAGATCATTTTAATGTAAATTTTAATTACGTTGGTTTTGTTTTTATTTTATATTTGTAAAGTTAATGTAATAATGTAAATATATTAATATATTATATATTATATATTATAATAGTTTTTATTATAAAGTTTTATTAACATATAAATAATATATAAAATTAGTTTAATTAATAAAGTTTTATTAATATTAACTTAGGATGTATTTTAATTTGTCAAATGAACGCAGACCCATGACTTCTAGAAGCCATATCTTAAGTTCCGGTGCATGAAATCAGGAAGTCAAGTAAATCATAGAAAGTTTCATCAAATTGAAAACCTCTCAGATGTAACGACGAGATCGAAGTAGAATCCATAATAGTAAAAATGGTACTTCAAATCAAAGAAATAGAACTATGAGATCGCATTACGAGAGAAGTTCGTGCAAGAATTGTTGTGGTAAAAAACTAGGTGCTGTAAAGAGACACGAGACTCATACTATCAAAATATTTTTTTACTTCTCTTGAATTTATTTAGTTTACTTTTAGTTTGTACTTATGGTGAATTATTTTATTACGTTTTAGTTTAGTTTTATTCATTTTGATTTTTGTTTAGTTTTAAACTTTTACTTTAGTTGTAAATAAGTTTATTTAGAATAGCTATATAATCGTTCTTTTAAAAGATAATTGGTTTTAACATTAGTTTAATTTAGTTTTAAGACTAGTTAGTTTAATTTTAGTTTAGTGTTATTTTAGTTTTAGTATAATTAGATTTTGATATGATTTAATTTGATTTTAGATTTAGTTTCTAATATTATTAGATTCAGTTTCATAATATTTGGTTTTAATAGTAATATATGGTTTGGATTGTAATCTTCAAAAGTGGAGGAGATCAAGTGATATGGATTATGGTAGAGGATTTGAAGGTATAAAATCATGAAGACAAACAAACTCAAGAAAACTATAAAAAGAAGAGAGTTTCAGAGGTGGAGGAGGGAGGATTCCATTTTCTGCAAGAGAGGAAACTCTTTGCATTGTTGTAAGGGGAAACCTTTTTTCGTAGAAGATAGATAGCTTGTTGGACCATATCAGAGAAAGATCTTAACTCTGTAATCGTTTTGGGCATTGTTGTTCATTTTTTACTATGGAATAGCGATATTATTCAGTCTTGTTTATCCTTTGTTCCAGATGAGTGTGATTGTTGTTTAAATCTGGACAATTTATGCTTATTTCAAACCATTGTCAAGCTATCTTTGCAGAGTTGGGCAGAGTTAAATTAAGATTGGATATTGTATTCAAGTAGGCTTGTATGTGTTAGTTGCTAACTATTTAGCAGTTTATATCATGCTTGTCTTGATGCTAATCATTGTTATTCTATGGGAACTATTTCTGTAGCATGGCATATACCTTTTTATCTTGAATACAATCATTGTTATATTGAATCCAAGTACATGCATACAAGGATCTGATAACTATTTATCAGATAATTGTATATGTATATTTGCTTAAACAGTTGGCAAGTCTTATGAATTGCTTCTTTGATTTTTTAGCTCATTTTAACCTTAGATTCAATTTTGGTCCATTTCTCTTTTATATTGCTCTTGATTGGGATTAGGACTATTCCTTTTCTCGATTGAGATAGATTAGATTTCCTTTGGTGTGTGCACATTAGATCATATTGCATTTTGCACTTAGTTTAATTCATTGCATTTTTTAAAGTCTCATCTCATAGGAGCAACCATCTTGGTGGCGTGACTAAGTGTTGGGCCCGTGATATGACTGATTTTATGACATTAATTAGATCCCTTTTGTCGAATATGTATATGCGTTTTCCTGTTTTGAAGAAGTTTTTGAAGATCTTTTGTGTCAAATTGCTATGATTCACACCAGGTATGCATAATTCATGTTTTGCAATGATTTTGAGTTTAAATCAGTATGTTTTTATGATCCCAGGAAACTAATTCATGTTTTGTGTGTCACAGGGAAAAATCGCAACTTGTTTTCACATCCGACACTCCGTCCGATACTCCATCTGACACTCAGTCTGGTACTCCATCCGGCACTCCGTCTGACACTCCGTCCTGCACAAAAACCATGGGTGATTTGGCGGTTATCATATCGATGACTAGCGATGGGCGAATCAGAGACATGGTGTTTTCTTGTGCTCATGGCCTCCAACTACTGAACTCTTAACAACTCGATTTGGGTTGTTATGTTGGGCAATTATTGGCTCGCCTCATTTCTAGAAGCCATTGGCAGTTAGGGCATCTTAAATGTGATTTGTTGTTTTTAGAGAGGGTCGACCCTTCCAGTGGTCGACCTCTCAGGTTGTAAAAACTATAAATACCACCCCAGTGGTCAGACAATTGTTAAGAAGAGTGTTAGAGAGAAAAAGATAGTTCAGCTCTGTTTTGCCAATTCCAGACATATTTTGCTAAAACCATGTAAAACTGCATTTTTCATTTTAATGTTGAATTTGTGTTAACTGAGCTCGTGATTCGTCCTTGAGGAGTAGCCACGATCTGCTGGGGGGGCCACTAGCAGTCTAGGTGAATATGTAGTTAGCTTGCTTATGAATTTGGATAGTGTAATTGTCATTTTGTGCATTTCTTGTACATGAGTTTTATTGTGCTTGTTTATTAAATATATTGTTGTTTATAATTTAATTGTCTTAGTTCAGTTTTGCAGGTTATTATGGAAGCTAGTGTTAATATGCAATGATCTTTTAGTTAATAGGGAATGAACTTGCAAGTTCTTAGTTACTAGCCTTGTGTATAATTAGATGATAGCTAGATTTTTCATATGTTGAAATAAAGTTTAAAAACAAAGTTAAAACAAAGTTTCTAGTTTATGGTTTCTTTGGCAAGTTTCGGTGGATGGATAGTTATTAGTTTTAGTTTCCATTTTCAGTTTTCTTATTTAATTGCTATTTAGTTGTGCTTATCTAATTGTTAGTTAGTTTGCTTATTTCTTTTCTTGTCATATGCTGAAATATGATTCAATTTATATTTTATGAGTATTTCCTCTATTGCAATTTGAATTGTTAAAATAGAATTAGTTTAGTTTACTTTATGCAATTTCCCTTTTTAGATTTAGGATGCAATTTTCATTCAAAGTTGATTATTGAGTTTAGTTTTCAATTATGAATCTAAGTAGTATGAATTTGCTTAATTAGCATAGGATGCAATTGAATTACATAGAGTAGTGTTTTTACACTGTTGATGATTAATGCATGATTGAATAATCACATGGATATGCAGGATAGTTGATGTTGCTTCTATAATGGCTAAGTTCTCTTTGGATTGCCTAATTCATACTTTTCACTTTTCCATCGAACTCAATATTGAGTTTATCCCTCTTGAGTTATCGTTAATTGTTAAGTGCCATCGTGATATCATAAGACACCGGAGACATAACTATCAACACTACCTTTGAGTTTCATTGCTTTCATAGATTAGAAGATAGTTTCCTTGCTTTTGTAGGTTAGATAATCGCCTTGCTTTGGTGGATTGAAGAATAGTTTTATTATCATAGATTAGTTGTTATTTACTTTTATTGTCATGATGCTTTGAATTTAGTATATTAATATTTCCTTTTGTAAATTAGAAATAATTGTGAAGTTTAATTTAAGAATAGAGTTCACTTGTTTATTTAGTTGCTTATTGAGTAATTTTGATTAGTGTACTTGCTGTAGACGTTATCATAGGTTAGTTAGTTGTTTGCTTGTTCATTTACTTGCTTTGATAGGGTAGTTGCTTGTCTATTCACTTGCTTACATAGGATAGTTGCTTATTGAATTTGAGTAGGTTAATTAAAGTAGTTTGTTGTTGTTATTGCCTATTAGGTAGATATTTTTCTTTTGCTTATTGTCATGATTTAGTTAGTTTTCTTTAAGTAGGGTTTTTAATTTCTTTCTTAGGACTATCCATTGGTCCTGTGTTCAAAGGTTACTTAGGGTAAATAGTTTAAGTTTCTTAGTAGGGTTTGGTTATTAATAGTCTTTGCTTGAATAGATTAGCCTTTAGATAGCCCCTTTCCTTAGTTAGACTATACTACCTCTAGCTTTTCTGCCTTGGCATATATAGTGCTACAACTCTAAGTTTACTTACCCCAGGTTGACAATTTAATTGAGGGTTTTTAAGTGTATTTAGTGCATATAGAACACCCATCATCGAGCCCACATTTCAGACAATCCAAAATATTGCCTCTTGCAAGCATGTTGCAAGAAAACAAGTCTTTTCCTTTTGCCTATTGATAAAATCCAACATTATCATACATCTACAGGTAGAGGGTAGTTTTAGAGATAGTTTAGGTTAGACTAACATTTAGTTTGGGTTAGTTTTAGGTAAGGGTAACTACACCCATTTAACCAGTCAAAATCACCACACCAAACTGATAAGGTTCTAATTGGGGCCTTGACTGGGTGATCTCTTTAATGTTGAACATGGTCAATTTTGGCCATCAACAAGACCCCAAGAACTTTACCTAAGATTTTGGATTCATCCACCACTAATAGTAAATAATTTTCTAACAAGTTTATAAAATGATTGAAGAATTCAATGAAGAACCCATTAGGACCTAGGATCTTATTTTTTTGAAAAGACTTGATGACCATTTTCAATTCCTGCAAAGTAACCTCTTTCATTAACTCCCTATGTTGATCCTAAACAACAAAATTAGGGAAGAAGGTAGTGATCTGGACTATCTTTACTATGTTGTATTTGAAAGGCTCCTTGAAAAGAGTACTAAAGTGATTAGTACTAACATCATATATATCTCGAAAAATATGAACTTGAGCCCCTTTAGCATCCTTAATATTTGTTGGATGACTTGTGTGCATCCTTCTTAATGTTGGGGGTTTGATGACCCTGGGTTCGTCTAGAGTTGACCAACAAAAACCCCAAGGCATTGACATATCAATCCTTAGCCAAAGGCTGAAGAAGGTCTCACCCAAGGCGCCATGATAATCACAAATACCATATGGTCTTATGTCAGTGATGAAGGGTTAATTACTTAGAGATCCGTTTAGGTGACATTGATACATTCCATTATGATATGTTTAAAAAATAACAATATGTAATAGTAAATCATACATTCATCATACACATGATTAACACATCAAAGGACATGAATTGTTGGTTGTGGAGCATGATTATCTTCCTGATTCAGAGGTCCTTGCTTTCAACCGTGTTTATACCCCATGAAGACTTTACACTTCAGAATTATGTGCACTCTTCCACACGGGAGAGTGTAGAGGGGGGTTACCCCTTCTATGGGGTTCGGGGGAGCTATCCCCCCAGCTGGGGGGTACGGGGGCAAGCGGGCCCCCGATGGGGATTCGAGGGTGAAGCCCCCCAAGGAAAAAATGCCTTGTAAATGTATATTGTAATTTCATTGTAAATCTGGACCGTTCATTATAAGGTCGCAGATCTGACGGTAGAAATTATGTTAGGGTTTTTTTCCCTAGAAGGAAACCCTATGTTATGAGGGAAATGTATTGTGGCTATGGAAGATAGTGAATATTGTATTCTGATATGAGACACTGTGAGAGAAAGAAGAGGAAGTTACAACGGGTTTGATGTAGGTTGTATCCCTTCATATGCTGGATAATAATAAAGGAAGGACCTGGAAATTTCTCTGGTGGACGTAGCCCACACTAGGTGAACCACATAAATCTATGTCTCTATTGTATTATGTATCTTCTGTATTTTGTTTCCACATTTGTTTTATTTTATTGCTCCATGATCCTATTTTTCTAACATGAATCACTGGAGATTTTATTATATTCATTCCACCAGTCATATACATCTTCCAAGAGACTCGTCAATTATTAGAAACAATTCCCTGTGCTTTCATAAATTATCACAATAGTTCATTACATGGCACTATGCGCTTTCTCTCATACTCTACAGGTATTACCAAACCAAGACTTACAAAAAAAACACCTTCCAAAACATGGAAAAACTCTTTACAAAACATGAGCAACCAATTAGTTGACCAGTTGACTAACTCATTAAATAACTCCTTATTTATCGTTGTTTCTCCCTTTTTTCTTCTTCTGTACTCTGGAACTCTGTCATTTTCAGTTTTGCACCACTCATTTTGTTGACTACTAGTCCCCAACACTTCCATCACCCACATGCAGTCCACTTCACCTCTTTGGAGTCATGCCAGTCTCAACTACCTTTCCATCTCATCCCTTAAATAATCCATGATCTCTCATGTTGTCTAAAGTAACCATTTGGGGAGATTTCCCAAAGATTCTTTTATTGATTCTGGCATGCATGCATTGTCTTCTTTATTTCTAGTGCGCATAGCAAAACTCAGACTAGCACAGATAGAAAAACTCATACTGGTGTGCATGCCTCATGTCATCCACTACGCAACTACGTATGGGCACAAAACTGTAGAATGAACAATATTTACCCAAACAATTTTGTGCCAACAGGCTCCCACTGCTATTATTTGGCTCGTCCTCGAGCCAATGGTCTCATGGAGTCATGGACACAATGAAAGAAATTGTCTTCATAAGCTCTTGAAGGAACTCCTTGAATTGATTATCAGGTTCATTAAGGGTATCATGAAGTTCATGTGTAATATTTAGATGATTCCATAGGGAAAAGTTGTATTTTACCATCACAAAAAAATACTCCATCCTACTCTGACCATCCTAGACGGCTACTTTGGCCAATGCAATCTTGTTCTATAGCTCTGCCATCTTAGGTGTTTTTTGTTGAAGTTGCGGGTGGAGTACTATATTCTGGATTCCAAATTTTGTAGATGGGCCTTTACAGTTGAGATTTTGATACAGGAAGGGATGTCTCGACCCTCTACTGAGGTGTTCAACACCTGCATGTATAAACTGTCAACCATCCCTAGGAGGTCATTGAAAGTAGTATTGATCTCAACATATTGAACCTTTGTGTTTTTATGAGTTGCAAACTTTATGTCATACCATTGTTGCAAGTCTTGGTGAGCTTAAACCTTTTGTTGTGCACATATGATTATGCACAACAATTTCTACTTAGTTTTGCAGTTGAAGTTGTGAATGAACACTACTAAGCATTTGGTGTTGATCGACCAATTTCAAAAGTAGATTATTAATACAATATTGTTCTACTGGAGTAGGAATTGGGGCCAAAGGGATTCCTATATTGGCCATGTCGGCTAAGGGGAGAAATAAAGGGCCAAATTTGAGGGCCCACATGGAACTACTCAAACTGGGAATGGAGACCAATGGTCTAGGTGGAGTGTTGGGAGAAGGTGTTTCACCTCCGAGATAACAACATAGATGCTCGACATTATGGGTGGCCTCGATCTAGATGTTTTGTTGTAGGGGCAATTGTCTTTTGAGGGTGGTGATCAGAGTCACAATCCTAGGTGTCATTTGTCTTGGGCCTAACTATACGGGCAGGTGGCTATTTGAATGGTCAAACCAGTTCATTGTATTTTCATACTGGCGGGGATGGACTTTGTTGATGGTTTCACATTGGGGGTTGGGGTTATCATTTTCCATTGATTAGTATTTTTGTGTTCAGGACTGGACCTGATGTTGAGAGGGTCTATAGATGTAGAAATTGGGTCTCGATTCCATTTGGATGGTTCCTTGTCCTTGGATCCCCCTTCGAGGGGACCGTTCTCTGCTATCTCATCCCTATAGCCTCACCCTACTGTCGATATTGTTTGTGCTTAGTGCATGTTTCTAGAGTGTCCATGTCTTTGTTAGGGACCGGTTATAAATGTTTTGGACACTTTGCTACCTCCTGCTGAATATCCTCTTATGTGATGCAGAAAGGAAGCAATGCCATTGCAACCCCTAGTCATCACTGGGATTGATATAAATGTTATAAAAGTTGCATTCAAATACAAGATAGTTAGCATACATGTCAATGATATTACGTGGGATGAGCTAATGCAGACCTCCCTGACCCTCGAGCTGAAGTCTGCTCACAGGATCATTCTTTGTCTCCTTTGAGCCAGATCGACTCTTTCAATTCCTTACTGGAATCTCCTTTCTATCGATCCACAGGTCCTTTCAGAAGCTCCCCTGTGCGAACAACACTAGGTGCAAGCTCCACCTTCTCCGTGCGACCACAGTGCTATGACCAAGGCCCAATTCCAAAGTCCTTGTCTCAACTTCACGATCTCATGAGTTCGCGAGTCAAGATTCTCGACTCCTCCTTTCCAAATTAGCGATACCTGAAACACCGATACGGGTATGGCTCCTTCCCTTGTCAGTGCCCTCCGCACGTGACCATCAAATAGGCTTAACACTAGCACCTCTCGCTACTCGCCACTTCGTGAGTTTCAATGTCGAGCTCCCGTTCTCTTATCTCACGAATCCTCGAGACGCGAGAAGTCAACAGAGTGTTGACTCTTTCCACTAGGCTATGCGTGTCCACCTGTCTATCACACAGGACCACCTTGTGGCTCTACCATGTGTCCCTCGTTCCCAGCTTCGGCACTTCGTGATTTCGCTTCCCGAAGCACTGCCTCCTTTGTATCCTGACACCCGAAGTGTCGAGATCCCGAACTCCTCATTACTCTTTATTGCAACTCGCGACTTTGGGACTTTCGGGACAAAAGTCTCGACCTCCTATCCTCCAAACTGCTGAAATGCCGAAATTCGACATGTTTTCAATGTGGGTCCCACAACAGAACTTCTCACCCTGTAGGACTTCGTGCTTCGCGATCTTGCGAACCTCGATGCAAGGGTTTTCGACCCTTCGACTTGCAAATCCACAAAATGAGAGTTCATGAGTGATCCAACGACCCTTGTTGGCTCGGATCCTACAACTCTATTTACCTTGAACTTAAACTTGAAAATAGGCTTACCTTAACTCCCCTGCTCCTCTGCACGATCTGATGACTCTCGGAACTTCACAAATTCTCCTTAGAGAATCCCGACTGTCCAATGCCTCCTTGACCACTCCTACAAAATGAACAAGGTATTCCTTCATGGAACTTGTCCAGCTGCAAAACAACTTCGCTACACCTCTTTTCAACACTTCAAGGCACTCACTCTCTTGAGTTTCTCTTCACCAACTTCAAAGATCCTATCCCTCCTGAGCTTGATTGAAAAATCCTCAATTCCTTTGGGGATAATTCCTGTGTGCACTCCTTGTGGCACTTCTTCAAATACACTCTAGTATTTGAACCTCTTTGACTCTGTGCACTCCCTGCGATATCTGTCTTTCAACAATTCTCTTAGGTTGCAAACTCTGAGACTCTACTTGGCCAGTGAACACTTTGCACGGATCCTGTGCTTAACTAGCACCGAGAATGAGAACAATGTTATCCCTCCTGAGCTTTCAGAGACGAACTCTGATTTTTGTCAATGCACACCTTGTAGACAATTTCGCTGCACTCCTTGCAGGAAAACTCTTGCTCAGACAGAGAAATAATTGAAACTCATTCCTTACTCTCCCTCTCTTCAGATTTCAGACATTCAACAAGAAATCATACATACATAGCATAAACAGCAAATGCATGACAGAAAGAGTAAAACAACACTAAGCATAATATTCAACATGCATACACAGAGAATATCACAACACCATAAGTCTGAATCAAAGCTTTATGTATTAATTCAGGACTTCTGTACATGGGTGTTTTCAAACACGACTCTCTGCTCTCTCTTGCAATAGTCTAAATGTAATAATCATTTGTTACAACTATACAATGAGGGTGTCTATATTCCATTTCCCTCCTACTCCCTAAACTATCAAATCTACGAATTTAAAGCTACCTACTTACATTAACTATGCATAAATGCCTCTTAATCCTTCAGACGAGAGCGGGACGCTCAAGGTCTGATTACAATCAGGGAGTATGCCCCTTCTTAATTGTCTCATTTAAGTTTGGCGCATCCAACTTCAAAACAAATTTAAACACTTTTGGTCACGTGCCAAAATGTGTTGGCGCTGCCCCACGCTCGCTTGCTACTGACGATGCTCTTGCATCATACTCGCTCACTTGAAAATTTTCATGGGCTCCTGTCCATGAGCTCTCACACAGTCTGTCCATGCTTTTGAATCTCTATTTCATTTTCCTAGCTGGCATCTTCAACTGGATGTCCCTTCCACTTGACCAAGTATTCAAAATATTCCCTTCTTTTGGTCCTTTTGATAACTCTTTTGTCCAGTATGATTTCCATCTGTGGTTTCTCTGCAAATGGCATATGTTTTGTCTACTGAAGCTCTAGTTGTTCATCACCTGTTCCTGCTTCCTCAACTTTATAAGGGTACAAATCTGAGATGCTAAATATTGAAGAAATTTCGATCCCATCGGGTAATTCAATCTCATAAGCATTTGCCCCAAATTTCGTCAAGACCTTACATGGTCCGATCTTCTTCATCTTTAGTTTGTTATATGTTCCTCTCAGAAACCTTTCCTTTCTCAAGTGTGAAAGAATCAAATCACCAACTTCGAACTGAAGTTCTCTCCTATGTTGATCTTCTCTTTGCTTATATTCTTTGCTCAAGTTTTGCAATTGCTCCCTAACTTGGTTATGAAGCTCCTTCATCGCTTTTGCGAAATCCTCTACACTAGCACTTCTAGTCATAGTCTGTTCTGAATCTCTCAATTCAGAAACTCCTCTTGGCTACATGCCATAAACAATTTGAAATGGAATCTGTTGGAAATGTTTAACAGGTAGCATATGCTTGTCATTGATGGAAATTACAGCAATGAAGATGGCATGAATACAATAAGAATGTAACAGACGGGCACTAGAAGTATTTTGGGAAGAAGCTGCAGAGAAACCTCGATAAGATCAGAAGAGATAGTGCAGAGGATGTGTGGTATGTTTTACAGGCAGCATAAGCTTGTCATTGATGGCAAGTACAACAGTAATGATGGATTGAGTACAACACCGATGATCAATAGGAAAATAGAAGATTAGTCCAGGAAGATCGAATGATCGAAGGCAACGCTATCAAGTACAACAGTGAAGATGGCAGGATCAGAGTGTGCATTGATGGAAAAATAGGAACAACATAAGCTTAAGAGGAATTAGCACAGAGTCAAATGCAGTGCGTAGGTGTGCACCAGGGATGAGGTTAACTCACGACTAAAGCTCAAGGGAGATAGCGTACTTAGGATCACAGGCGGATCAAAGGTCGAGGCCTTTGACACTTAGAAATTCTTCGAAGTAAGAAGGATGTGTAAGCTTGGAGGAGAAGCGTCAGTGATCGTTGGATCCCATCCTGAATTCCCGATGACCGTCAGATCTCAATGTAGACAAGAGGAGCGCGCAAATATGGAGGATAGATCTCAGGCATTATATCTGAGCACAGGGTCCGACCACCGTTGGATCGAGAAGAACCTACACATCCTTTAAAGTGCAAGGAGTAGAGGGCTCACAAATCCCGACAACATGAGGGCTGTCAGATCTGAATAAAGACAAGACGAGCGCACTGAAGAGGAGGATAGATCTTAGGTGTCAGATCTGAGTGTAGGGTCCGACCACCGTTAGATCGAGGAAAACCTGCACGATCTTTAAAAGTGCAAGGAGTAGAGGGCTCACAAATCCCGAAAGAAGGAGGACCATCCATATCAGGGGGTTATGTGGACCGTTGATCTGACTCCCTGTCAGAGTTTTGGGGATCGAGAGTTGGAGATGACAAGTAATATCATCCACAGAAATCCCGATTTCGCGATATGCAAAATCCCGACTGAATATGAACCGTTAGATCAAGATGTGATCTAGACCATCGATTCGACTCGCATCAGCAAACCACGTCAGCTAGGAACACGTGGAAAAACCAGGTAATGACAAGTGTTAGACTGATTCAACATGCCAAGCACATGTAAGTCACGAATTAGGGTGACACGTGGCAGTTATTTAACACATGTGACGTCAACAAACTTACACCATGTCAGAGTTTCGAGGATCGCGTGTTGGAGATGTCAAAGAAACAATGCAACAGGAATCCCGATTTCGTGATATGCAAAATCGCGACTTAAATCACAATCGTTGAATCAAGATAAAATCTGGATCGTTGATTCCAGTCCTTGTCGGAGTTTTGGGGATCGAGAGTTGGACATGTCAAAGATTATTGACATTAGGAATCCCGAAATCGCGATATGTGAAATCGCGATGTAATCTGAGCCATCAGATTAAGGTTGAATCTGGACCGTTGATTCTAGTTCTTGTCGGAGTTTCGGGGATCGAGAGTTGGACATGTCAAAGATTATTGACATCAGGAATCCTAATATCGCGATATGTGAAATCGCGATGTAATTTGAGCCGTCAGATTAAGGTTGAATCTGGATCGTTGAATCCAGTCCTTGTCGAAGTTTCGTGGATTGAGAGTTGGACATGTCAAAGATTATTGACATCAGGAATCCTGATATCGCGATATGTGAAATCGCGATGTAATCTGAACCGTCAGATTAAGTGTTGATTAGAGGGATATTGATGCACGACACAGTGAAACTGCCATAAACCATTGATGGCGTCTGCTAGAGAATTCGAAGAGATCCCTATGTGATCACCAGAGGAGATGAAGAGTCTCCAAGCTTCGTCCAAGTGAAGGAAGACTATTATTAGAAGGGATTGACAGATGGATGAGCGTGGAAGCTTGTAACTGAAATAGAAAAGTTGAGCTCGACTATCACAGAGAAGACGAAGAGTCTCAACTACCAGAGAGGCTGAGGAATCTCAACATAACATCCAGTGATGCTAAACGCGTGGGAAAATGGCCAGAGAAGCTAAAGAGTTACGATGATGATCACGCAGAGCACTCGAGAGGTGGAGGAGATTGGTGCGGCATGAGCATGTAGAGGAATGGAGAATATTGCATGCACAAGATGCACAGAAGCAATACATACACGGTACAGAGAAGAGAAGGGCTGCGGTTGCTGTTGGAGTTGCTGTGGTTGTTGTGTAGAAGGATTGAAGTGTGAGCAAGGAGGCAGAGCGCAGGAGCAGAAATACACAGTAGTGGAAGGTTTCATTGAAGGGACATGGTGCAGAGAGTATAAATGGTAGAAGAACAGACAACGCAAGTCATGTGTGCAGGAAGGCAGTGAGGCAGACAGAGAAACAAAATGCAGTAGAACAGTGATGAGTTTGGTAAGCAATGGTTGAACATTATATCACTGT
>CBVK0100441090.1:0-17046 GCA_900067695.1 Picea abies | reverse complement strand
GGAGTATTGAAGTATATAATTCTATGGAAATGTCTTCAATGGGTTTGGAGGATTTTGAAATCCTCTTCATTTAAGTGAGAAACCATTGGTTAAAATCTTTAATTTTTTATTTAGGTTCCATTTTAATCCTTGAAAGGTCTAAGACTAATGTGGCTATGGTTTTGTATTCCCCAAAATTTTCAAGAAAAGTGGTCTAAAAAATTCTCCAACTAGTGATCGAAGCTTCTTCCAAAGAAAAGAACCATGTCGAAGCTTTATTTTCAAAAGTATAAGGGAAAAACCTACAAACAACTTCTTCATGTTTAACATTCATTAGTCACACCGCAAGCAAGAATTTATTAATTTGGTCTTCTGTAGATTCTTCTCTGTCAGGGTGAAATTTTAGCAGAAATTTCTCAGGATGTTCATGGAGTTGTCTAAGTACTACAACCACATATAGGACCAGCCAAGGTTTATAAGGTGGGTATTTTTTATTATTTCCATCCATAGGTTGAGGATTAACAACAATTGGTTATATATGTTATCCTTCATTATCTCCTTCAGGTTCTCCCTCAAATTCATCTTATGGTTCATCCCCTGGGGTCCGAGGTGGATATTTGAGGGGTAAGGGAGGCTTACCAATGCTACCTGCAAGTAGGAAATGTTCTAGTTTGAAATTGGAAGATTCTAAAATGCACTACAAATCTTGGGATAAGTAATAATTGTGAGTTTTGACGGTTGGGTTACCCTTGTAGGTGGGTGAAATATTTTTCAAAGAATGGGTCTTCCCTCATGGGGGTTTCCTGATGTTGGGACAATAAATAGTTAATTTAAAGTTGGTCGGTCATCCTGCTCAAGTGTCATGTTAAGACGGGATCATGGATCTCTTTTATTATCGTCTTGAGTTATCCCATGGTATAAATGTGATGTGCTGGATTTACAGGCTTGGGATGAACGAGACCTCGCTAAGTGGATACATGAGCGTGGCTATTCACCGAATATAGCAGAGGTTGAGAATCATTTTTAGGGTTAAAGTGATGAGAATCACTAGGGTGAGTTGTGTTAATGAGCGAAATAGAATGTTTATGGTTTTGTATTTTCTTTGTATCCATTCAGTTCTATGGCCCTCCTTCTAGCACCATTTTTGTTGACGCATCCAAATGGAATGTCAAGCAGGTAGGGGATAACACCCAATGGTAGGTCCCAATTAGACCTAATCTCAATTGGGATGGGATTTTCAACTAGTATGTGGGCCTGGTTGCCACTCTAAATTGTTATCTAAATATGAACTTGAGAACAGAAAGTTCTCAAATGAATCAAAATCTAGAACTAAATTAAATAATGAAAAATACTTATAAATCTAAATGAAAAATTATTCTAATCCTATCATGATCAAGATAAAACTAGATAAGATTGAATACAGTGAAGGATAATACCATATGAACTAGATAGAATTCATATATTCAAATGATAAGTGATAACAACAATATTACAATACACATCTACAATTAGTTGCAATATTTTTCTATAAAAACATAGTTGTATTCAAAAGGAAACATGTGACCACATGAGCATACAAAAGAGATTGTAGAAGTAATTTATACAACAGAAAATGTAATACCCAAATAGAAGATAAGTGCATTAATAATCTCAAACACATTCACTTAGATCTCATATTTCTAGAATTCCTCTTATTCTTCATCAATTTAGAAGTAATAGTACTGTCAGCCATATACAAACAGAAAAAGTCCTTTCTTCCTGATAGACATTTATTTTATAAAATAAGAAGAGGCCCCTTCACATTCTGTAACTACCATTCTGTCATATGATAGTTACAACTCTTTGTTTCATATTATAAATGGGACTTTATAAAATTACATCATGATCAAAATGAAGGAAATTCATTACAATAAACAAATGGTGTTTGGTGGTTTCATATTATTTCTATAATCCTTCCACAACTTGAAATATTTCAATATAAGATCTATCCTACCCAGGTGCATTTTCTCAATATCTATCTCATGATCATAGATCGAGGTTATCACTTATATACTCATCTTTTTCTCTATTTGTTGTATGAAGTCCTTGGAAAGTGAAATTAGTTTGGCTGGATTCATTAGATTTCTTTATATCACATCTTTATCAACCTCATATGTTACTTTGATATATTTCATGTTGAGATTCCTTCTAGTCTCTACATATTCTATCATCATTTGAGTTGGTGTTGCTTCTTATAAATCTTCCAGAGTGTCCATCCCAAATTGTTCAACTAAGCTATCTGATGCTCTCCATAATCATTTGCAAGCCTTTTCAACAACTTCCTGAGTGCTTTTGACATCATTCATGACATATCTCCCAGTATTTAGGAGTGATTGGTCTTTGATTATTTTCTCGGTCGTATATATTCGTAGGGTGATAAGTGGGTTACTATATACATCTTGCCAATCTATGATTGTTTCGAAAGAATTATGAGCTTTCTGATACGTTTCCTTTACATTGTCCATTTGTATACCTATATTGAGATTATCTTTCCTATTTATTTGTATTTCATTCAATAGAAAAAATTAACCTTTTCTGCACATATCTAAGTTATTCATTGACACAATTGGCCTCTTCTCTGACTGCTTCCAGGGAAACAACCCCTTACAACCTTCTTTAAGATTTCATTATCTTGTTGCACTTTTTGAATCTAGTCTTTTATTTTATTGTTATAAATTCTTATCTCCAAGCATTCTTCTTGTAACCATGTTATTTCTTGTGTGTGTGTGTGGTCTAGAGATACTCTATCTCTTCTGAATGTTTGAGCCTGAGACACTCCATTTCTTCTTGGTGCAACTATTTTTTTGTATTAACTTCCCTTTTGAATTCAACGACCAGGATTTCTATGATGTCTTCCATAGCTTCCACAAGTTCAACAACTCTAGATCTTGACATATATGATTTTTCTGTAAACTCATAAATTGACATGGCATTTTCACCAACAAATAAATTAGGGACTGATCTGTTTTATATAGAATTTTCCTTTGGATCTGGCCTGCCTTCCATTTGATGATTCTTTCAGAAGATTCTTGGTCTTATGGTTGTAATATTATTCTCCTGCAACTACTAAAACACCTTCTATCCTAATTCCTAGAGAGGTAAATGATAAATTGCATGATATCACTACGAGAGGAGTGAATTCTTCAAGAGGAATGGTGACCATATTGGTGCTAGGGTTTGATTCTAATCTATTTGTTTCATCTTGCTCACTTTTCTTCTCCAGTTCTATTTTTTCCCCTATTTTCTCTTGTGACTTAGCTGCATTATTTTTCTCCTCTTATTTTGTTTTTATTTCATTGTCTTGAATAGTTAATCATTATGTTTCTTCATCTGCCTTTCGTTTCTATGCAATCTCTGCATCTTATTTTCCTTTAGCATTTTTTTCCGTGTTATTTGTCTTCTTTTTAGTATCCTTCTCTGACACTTGGTAATCATCGATGATTTTTTTTTCATTTCAACTTGTTTCTTTTCTAGTTCTGCTCTTTTCCTCTGTTGATATTTTTCTTCTTCTTTCTCAACCTTTCTTTCCCTCTCCTCAACTTTATGCCTATGTTCTGTTTCTTTGGCTTCCTTCTTCTCCTTATCTTGTTAGAGTAATTCATTTAATTGTTCTTTTATTATAACCCTCTCTTCATCCTTCTCCTTTTGGAGTTTCTCTTCGGCTAAGTCACTTGGCATCCTGTCTAATACTTCCTCAAAAAATACAGCTCCCCTCAAAAATATCTTCTACAAAATTGGCTTCATGAACAACCTGTTGGGAAATTTTGACTGCCTTTATTTGTTCATACACTAGATTCTAAGAATCATGTACTTTTATGCTTCATGTGCATAAATATATTTCTCTTAAAGCTTCAACTTCCTTTTTAGTATGTGGTTTATTTAATAGAGTGTCTCTTCTTATATGGAGTGGGAAGATTGGTTAGTACTTTTTGTTCTTCTTCGATAACTAAGAAATGAATCCCTTCTAAACTATTTGAAAGGATATTTCTCTCACTAATATCTTATTAGGCACATTCTTCAATAGTATATGTGGTGGCCCATTGTCTCCATATATACTGACATATGTATCATACTTTTTCACATACCAATATCCCTTAAGGATGTGATATCCCCTTGAGATATTTTGTGTGGATAAAATCCAAAAATGGCCTTGAACAAAGGGGATAGGAAGTAATTAAAAAAATTGTATAAATTCTCTTTGTAATTTACATCCCATAGTTGTGAATAATATACATGAATCGGGAGTTGGATTGGATTCCAACACTAATCAAAAGAAGGAAAATGATGAGTAGAAAAAATAACATCAATAAGGTATGTTTTCATATAGAAGTCGATATTTTTCATACCTTGGGATTCTCAAGCTCGATCGGTGATGTTGCAGGCCAAAATGTTTTCCCAATTAAAAGCTTGTCCAAATTAGACACTGTGTAATCCATTGAAAACCACTCCATTTTGAAATGTGTACTGGTTTCTTCTCCATACAATCTACATATCATCGTGTTCAGTAGTCTTCATGGTCCCTTTAGGTACATCACGAGAATATACCTCTCTCCTTCCTTGAATGGTATTTCCTCTCCGACGAACCAATCTTCCATCAACTCTTTCAAATCTTTATCTTTAACTCCAATTTTGTCCAGAAATGATTCATCCAGGGATATTGTAGGTTCTGTGGTTTTGTACCTAATATTGATGTCTTTTTCCTTCAAAGATATGATTGAAACTTTAGATGTGTTAACTATGGTGGTTGTTTCTTTCTTCAAGTGGGTCAAACAACATCACCCAACATCATTATAAGAAAAAATCATGGAAAAATCAACCACTGTGTGAATACCGCTTTTTCTGATATTCCTATATTCATCCATGTCTTCATCATAAGATGGGTATTCCTCTTTGTCAAAGATGTAATCTATATCATGGTACCTTGCATAGTGTTATCTTCCATCACAATAATTTGTGTCTATAAAATTGATAGATTTTAGAAGATAAATAGGAGCATTCATGGTGGTTGCTTGGCTTCTTGCCTTCCTAGTCTGTACTCATGACATTATGATGTCTATGTGTGCTGCAAGAAATAATACCAAAATTAATATACTTAGGAATCGATTACAAAAATTATAATCTTCAAAACAAATAAAATACGTACCTATTTTCTTGAGATTTCAAAAGACACTTGGATTTACCTGGATTATCATAGTAGAAACACTTATGCTTTCTAATGTTTCTCAAGAAAAATGATATGTTGATTATGAATTAAAAAAATTATTATATTTTGAAAATTTACCCTAAACCCCGTGCAATAAATGTTAAGCGTGTTACAACTCTGGCTTGGTCAGAGATCTACAATCTTCCATTAATTTTCTCAAAAGCAACTCTTTATTTATTATCATTTGGGTATCATCAGAGGTACATGTTCAAGAAGAGAGAAAGATGTTTTGATCATATTGTCATTTGAAGACGATAATAAAATAGTTTCACAGCTTGCGATCTTAATGGGTTATTTTGACAACGATTACCTTTTATAATAATTTTGTATCCTCGATAGATGTGATAAAGGTGGGGGGCAGACAATTTGTGTGTTAATTTGATCATATATATTATGTTAATTACCACCCACTTATACATTTTATTTTACCCCACTTAATGAATTGTCATATGATGTATGGAACTTAGTGGATTAAATTCATTGGGTTATAGTGTTGTTGTTGGGAGATTTATCTAGGTAAGTTAATGAAACATATGAAGGATTGGATTTCCGACAATAGATATTGGATAGTGTCATCATCATAAGGTATTATAGATAGTATGGAGAGCATCCTTATAACATCCTTTGACGATGAAAAGGTGTTCCTTGAAAAAGGTTCGTCAGTGAGAGGGTACCACATCATGTATACAATGTGCAACAAAGACTAGACTTAATGCACTAAGAATGACAAGGAGCATACTTCTCTGATACCATTGATTCATATTTTATGAGGAGAGAGAAATGAATATAGATCTATATTATTAACACAAAGATACAATGAACATTAATAGAGATACAATAAAACTTGGCTTCTATTCAATAAATAAATATGTTGGAACTATAAAATGAAGACTGGAACAAGCTTGCCAGAATGGTGGCAGCTTATCTCTGAGAAGAGATGAGATGGATGCACTCATTCAAAAGAAGATGATTACAATGAGGATCCAAAGGCCTTTTTACATCAAACATGAATTCCAAATCCCTAGACATCCAAAAACCTAACCCTAGGATATGAAGCACAAAAATTCATGTGGGCCCTGTTGTGGTAAGTTGGTACATCATATTCATTTTAGGCACACGATATCCCATTGGAAAGGTCTATATGAGGAATACAAATTATGATGTTGCACTCTAAATATTTATACTATATGACAGTGTTGGGCCCGAAAAATGTTTTTTAGGGCCTCAAAACGACCCCAGAAGTTTAGGACCTGAAAAGATAGAAACAAATGTTAAGATTAAAACTAAAATTGCCAAGATGACATCTGTATGTGAGCAAGTTGGAATAGGTGGGTGGCCACCGATATCCACCTGGATCATTTTTCTCTGGATTTTTTGAGTAGAGCGAAATGAATACATATATATATTATTAACATAAAGATACAATGAACATTAACATAGATATATTAAAACTTGGCTTCTATTCAATAAAGAAATATGTTGAAACTGTAAAATGCAGATTGAAACAACCTTGTTAGAATGGTGGTGGCTTATCTCTGAGAAGATATGTGACAGTTGCACTCATTTGCAAGAAGATGACTACATTGAGGCTCCAGAGGTTTTTTTACATCAAACATGAATGCCAAAACCCTAGACATCCAAAAACCTAACCCTAGGAGATGAAGCGCCAAAAGTCATGTGGGCTTCATTGGGGTAAGTTGGTATATCAACTTCTCGGGGTCGTAACTTTTGCGTCTGATATTCATTTTAGGAACATGATAACCCATTGGAAAGGTCTATTTGAGGACTACACATTATGCCATCACACTTTGACTTAATTTACATTGTCATTGTGACGGGCCCGGAAAACATTTTTTAGGGCCTCAAAATGGCCCCAGAAGTTTAGGACCCAAAAAGATAGAAAAAAAAACTACTAAGATGAAAACTAAAACTTCCAAGATGACGTGTGCATGTGAGCCAGTTAGAATAGGTGGGTGGCCACCAATATCCACCTGGATCAATCTGATCCAGATTTTATGAGCAGAATGAAATGAATACAGATCTATATTATTAACATAGATATACAATGAAAATTAGCAGAGAAACTATAAAACTTGGCTTCTATTCAATAAAGAAATATGATGAAACTGTAAAATGCAAACTGAAACAAGCTTGCTAGAATGGTGGTTTCTTATCTTTGAGAAGAGATGTGACGATTGTGCTCATTTGTAAGAAGATGAGTACAATGAGGCTCCATAGGAATTTTTACATCAAACATGAATTAGAAAAACCTAGACATCCAAAAACCTAACCCTAGGAGATGAAGCGCCAAAATTCATGTGGGCCCCGTTGGGGTAACTTGGTACAACAACATCCCAGGGTCATAAATTTTGCATAAAATCTCCATTTTAGGTGCATGATAGCTCGTTGGAAAGGTATATCCAAGGAATACACATTATTTTTCCACACTTAGACTTCATCTATAGTGTGACTATGGTGGTCCCATAAAATTTTGTTTAGGGCCTCAAAATGACCCCAAACATTTAGGACCTACAAATCTAGAAAAACAACTGCTAAGATGAAAACTGAAAGTGCCAAGATGACATTTGTATGTGATATAATAGGAATAGGTGGGTGGCTACTGATATCCACCTGGATCAATCCTCCCCCCTTAGGAAGAAATGGTGTCCATTGATTTGAGTTCCCCCATCATATGAGGAAATTTCAACTGAATTTGGCCTCGGGTGAGCCACTTGCCTTTGTGCAGGAGTTTCCCTGCTTTGCAAACATGATAAAGCTAAAAATACTATTGGAAATTTCCCTTAATCTATGTGTCCATGATATGATCAGTGGATGCATGTTCCATGTAGTTAGGGTTGATATCAGTCGATGTCAATTGTTCTGGTACCTCTAAGGTGTCCAATAATGGTGGAAAGTATGATCGAAGGAGGTCCACATTAAACATTGGGTGCAAGCCAAGAAAGGGGGGAGTGTTGATCTCAAAAGAATTTTCACCCATAACCTTGGTGATGGTATAAGGTCCATAACAGAGTGGACAAAGATTCTGATGGGGTCCTTTAAGGAATTGTTTCTACAAGTGTAACCAAAATTTATCTCCCACTTGAAACTTATGTGGCACCCAGTGTTGACCATGGCATTGCTTATACCTAGAATTGGAATTTTTCAAAATATCATCAACCTATTGGCAGATGTGATGGATCCACTCAATGAACTGGGTATATTTTTTGGCTTCAGTTTCATAATGGCAGGAGTCTACTTGGGTGGCTGCAAGGAGTAGTGCAACATCCATGGGACCCAATGGTTGAAATCTGAATCCCACCTGAAAGGGACTATGGTTGGTTGAACTATGTATGGATCAGTTGTAGTTGTGCTGAAAATAAGGAAGAATCTCATCCCATGTGCAGGGATGCTCAGAATTGTACATGCACAGGATATCAACGATCATTCGGTTGACAACCTCGGTTTGGCCATCCATTTGGGGGTGGAAGGTAGTGGATTTTGTGAGCTTGGTGTCAAGTAGTGACTAGAGGCTCAACTAGAATGTGTTGAGGAATCATTTGTCTTGATATGAGACGATGGTTTGTGGTATCCCAAAATGTAACCACACTCTTTGGAAGAAGAGCTTGGGAGTGGCATCTATTGTGATGCTCTTCTTACAAGCATCCAAAATCACCATTTTAGAAAAACAATCAACCACCACAAAAGAAAAGTCATTTCCCCGCTTGGTTGATGGAATTCTTGACATGTAGTCCATCAAGATGGATTTTGAGGGCCTTTCAGTAGTAGGTAGAGGGGTGTACATTCCTTGTTTCTTAATGGCTGGTTTGGCAATGACATAGGAAGTGTAGGAATTCATATACTTACTGACACCCTTTCAAAGTTTCAACCAATAGAAATGTTGTTGCAGCACGACCACTGTATTTTCTATGTTGAGGTGTCCTTCTCACCCGACTGTAGTGGGATTTCCAAATAGATATTTGATGGGTCGACCACATTTATTTTCAACAAAGGACAAAAAATCCTTGAACTTCTCAAAGAATAGGTTCTTATTTTTCAGGAAAAAGACCCATGTTAAGTGAGAGAAATCATCAATGAAAGTTAAAATATACCTTTCACTTCCAAGTGAAGGTATATTGATGTGGAAAACATCATTGAGTTCCAGTAGGTTTTGTGCTTGCAACGATTTTCTAGAGTTGAATGGTGCCTGAAGATTCTTCTCAAGCACAAAACCCTTATAGACTCCTTGAGGGGGAAACTCCTTCGGAAAAATAACAACCATATTCTAAGTTTCCAGTGCATGCAGACTTCATAAATTCAAGTGTATAAGTCACTCATGCCAAATTTGACCTCAATCATCGGTGTGAGAAACAAGTGCAATCAGTTCAGGTTCAAGCCATGTCATGTCACATAAATTATACAAACTATCTATCGAATAGATAATCCCACCATCTACAATCAACTTACCTTTCTTCAAATCATGAACATAGAACCAATCTGGCCAAAATTCCATATTCTTAGCTATCTATGTTAACTTAGCAATAGACAATAGATTGGCATTAATAATTGGCACATGATAGATGTCAAAAGTCTTCCCATGTTGACAAGCAGCATCACCTTGACCATCAACATCCAGAGAAAAATCATCAACAACATAGATTTTCCTCTCCTTAGCTTCATCCAACCACTTGAAAAAGGAGGCATCATTTTCCATGTGATAAGTGCAACCAGATTCGACTACACATTTTTTCTGCGTAGAGTGAAATTATCAGCAGGTCGACGTACAACAGACACGTCTCCTTCAATGTGTTTAACCTTATCCTATAAGTCATATAACTTATTATAGCATACTTTCTCCACATTTTCAGTCTTTCCATAGTACTAACATGTCTTATTTCGACTTCATCGGGGGGAATCTTACTATCTCTAAGTTTTTTGGTCATAGTATGTAGGTTTTTGTGTAGAGGCATCAAATCATACTATATCCCTAGGATCCATCTTGCCCTTTACCGTGAGAAAGTGGGTATGTTCTAGTCAGTAATCAAAAGTCCACATAAAGATTCAAAGGTGTAATCCTTACCATGTTTCTTGTGTGATTTCCAATTTGTGTGAAAGGTCAACACGAACACATCAAATGGTGTAATTAGGTTCATCAGGACCAACTTGATGAATTGTTCATCCTTTTTCTAATACTTATTTCCAAATTCAACCAATTTCAACTAGAGTTCTTTGACATGCACCAAATAGTCCTTTTAATCTAGATTATGTTGAGAATGAAATGAGACAAAAAAAAAATATAGCAGAGAACACAAAAATACAGTGAAACCCAACTTGTATTAATGAATAAGAGAGAAAAAAATTGTAGAACACAAACTAGCAAAATGGGGTAGATTATCTTTGAAAAGAAAGATATGTTGGCTACTCTTCATTCACAAAAAGCTTTACATCACACTCCATTGCATGCTTAAAGGGCCTCCTTAACCTCAATTATATATGAGAGAGTGAGAGGAGAATAATTACCATGATGCATGTGGGATAAATTAGTCTAAGTTTATAAAATTCCATAGGCATGTAAAGCACTAGGACATCCTGGGTGGTCACCCATCCCAATACTACTCTAGCTCGAGCATGATTAACTATGAAGTTCTAATGGGATCAAGTGAAATAATGCTATTTTGTAAGTGTTATCACATATATCTATCAAGAGGTCATAGAACAACCAAGTCCATGGTCTACACAGATATCAGCCTTAAGCACAAAGTGCATCACTTAAAGCGGTATATTACGGGCTCGAAAATAGTAGGCTGACATGTTCAATTTTCAATGACATATATCCTAGGGGAATTTCATATCAATGGATAATGGGTGATCAGGATTTCAAAGTAGCACGAGGATTAATGACTAGACAGAGGAGCCGAAGTCCCGAAGTGAAATCTAAGCCATTGAAGTCTGAGGACATGCGTCAATGGATCTCACGCTTCAGAAGATTTACTTCAGAGGATTGCGCGAGCTGTGCATTCAAAAGTATTGAATATTCGAAGCCCTAACTCTCAAAGGAAATCTCATTCATCCAAACCTAGAGGACACATCGAGGAATATCCCACACTTCGGAATATTTACTTCGGAGGATTGTGCAAGTTGTGTGTTGAAAAGTCCTGAAGAGATGAAGCCTGAATTCCTAAAATAATCGTGGACCATTGATCTCAAACCAACAAGGACCATTGATATTGGAATCAATATCACCAAAAGCCCCAAAGTACTAAAGGTCCTGAAGTGAATCTCTATCATCCAAATCAAAGGGCCACGCGTCACCAGATCTCTCACTTTCGAAATTCAACACTTTGGAGAATTTTAAGAACTATGCATTGAAAAGGACTGAAGCCCAAACTCCAAAAGTAGTTGTGATACGTTGATCTTCGTAGCAAGAGCCAGGGTCCATCTAGAGCAGTGCCTGGCAACAAAAGTGAGGCTTTCCCAGATCGTATATCACGATCAGATAAACGGATCGCATGTATTCGACATGTCAAAGTTTCACGAGGTTTAGTGACTAGGCAAAAGCTTCGGAGTTAATAGATCCCTACCGTGTTTCCTCCCTAGATCGATGATCATCATTCACCATGGAACTCTAGTACTACATGCATACCACCCCCAAGATTTGAAGTGCCAAAGTATGTGGCAGTCATTAGTTCAGATATGTGGCGCTCTTTCAGTCTAGGAATCCATCTAGTGATCACACGTGGCACTCAGTCCAGGAACCTTTGGGAATATCATCCACTTGTTTCCAAGTGACACATGTCACCTCTCTTTTCATGGCACGTCAACATGGTGACGTCAGACCACCATGTCAGATCATCCTCCGGGAATTGTTCTTGATCAACGCCATCTCCCAACGTAGTTAGAATGATCCTAAAGTTGGCAGGCGGATAAGATTTAGCAGTGGTGCTAAATTCAGCAGGAGCACCCATATCGTAGATCAATGACCATGCTTCATTGCGGGGATACAACATGCTCAAACGATAAAATTCTTGAGAGGTCCCACAATTGAAATCGTGGTATAGAGAAAGAGATATGTGGAAGAAGGTGGTGGATTGCGGACTCAAAAGTGGTGTGAGTCCAAACTTCCTTTGAAGGCCCCGCAATCACGTTCTCATACAACATCAAATACAAAAGTAGCACGTGGCATCCCCCTAGGAATTAATCTTCATCTTGGTCATGATGAGGGATCAGTTAATGAGAAATGAGTGGTGGTTGAAACCTTGACTCACTCCATAAATAGAAGGTGTGGAGGGTCTGGCCATGGACACAGAGTTGTTAGCCTAAGGTACCACTATGGATGGGTTTTCCTGCAGGCCCATGCTAAGCTGAATTTTCATCTAACAGGAGGATACATGCGCAATCGGACAGAAGAAGGTGCAGAAATGATCTGAGTATAAATCGATGAGTTCAATATTTTTTTAAGAGGGTCGACTAGTTGAGCAGAGCTCCCTACTCTGTAATGTTTTGTGGCCAGAGTTTTTCTCTAGTTATGTATCAAAATTAAGACTTTCACATTAATAGAAGTCATCTTCTCTCATCTCTTTGTAAAAATTGTGCTAAAACACTCGGGCATGGAGGATCTAGTCGAGGGTTGTAGTTCTATTGTAATGTAGGTTTGATTATAGTATTGCTATGACGATTTTTAGTCAGCTTCTTTGTTGTCTTATTCCCTCTTACACTAAAAGGATTGGGCATGGAGGATCCACTCAAGTTGTTGTAGTCACATGCTAATGTAGGTTTGATTATTATGCTACTGTGACATAATTCAGTGTCTAAAGCTTGATTTCGAGAGTGCTCTTGAACTTAGGTTTTTCTTCACCAAGACGCTTGAAGGTTGGATGCCCATGGCAATCTTGTTCACCTCTCTCACTAAGCATTCCTTCTTCTCACACTTAAACTCAAATCACTGAATGAAGTTAATGAGGACCTCACTTCCTTGTGCATTGCTTGTCCATTTTCTATGTAAAAATCATTCTTGTACTAAGTTTTGTCCATTTGAACTCCATTCATAAAACCAACATCCACCAAACATTTTGATGGGTACTGGGCTTATCCTCTTGCAGTCAAAGGGTGACTCTCGGTGCTAACATTAATGGCATCATTGCCGGGGATGGAAGTGAAGATATATTCCCTGGGAGAATGACAATGAATAGATCCATTTTTAGATGGTGAACTGAAGCTAGACACATTATTCTGACTTCTTATCTTTCACCATGGAAACTCCATTGTATGAAAATATATTGGTGACTCCACTGTGCAGAATCTGTTGGTGACTCCATTGAAGGGAGAAAAATCAAATGGCTATGGAGGCTATCCTGGACAAGAGGTTTTCCACATTCAATTTCTCAGTCATAGTTGGCTATCCACATCTTATGCCTCTAGTTGATGAATGGAAAGACCTACTGCCAAGATTTTATGAAGGTAAGAATGATAACCCTCTTGAACATGTTATAGAATTTCATTCTTTCATATGGAAGCTTGGCATCCAACATGAGGACATATGTATGAATATGTTCATATTCTCATTAGACAAAGATGCTCATGAGTGGTAACAATCCTTTCCCCCTGCTAGCATCTCCTCCCTGGGAGAATTTCATGCAGCTTTCAATAGGCATTATCAAAATTTTTACTCCTCTGAGTTAATTTGTCATAGATGTTGTGAGGAATATAAAGACTATGTTCAAGATGTAGTTGTTTCTTATGAAGGTTGTAAGAATGAAAAAGATTCCTTGGATGAGGAATCGACTCTTTATTTTCCCTGTTAATATGCATTAGATGAAAGCTGTGTTTGTTGCCTCAGTCAGGAAAGTGTAGAAATTGAGCCTATTATGGAAGATGATATTCTTTGTATCCCTTTCTCTAAAAATCCTAGATATGAGTAGCCTTCTTTTGACTCATATGATGATAATGAGATATTGCTTCTTGGATTAGATCTTGAAAGGCAGCCTGTGTTTAGTAGTGAAGAACAATTTTCTCTTTTTGGACAGAAGTTACCTCTTGGAATGTCATTCAAGGGTCCTCCTTTATTTGATCATTATGGAGACAGTGATGAAGATGCCGAGGTGGTTTTTGAAGAGAAAGGCATTAGCATCCAGCCTTCTAATGGAAATGAAATCTTTTACCCAGCGTAACATGTTAAATAAAAAGAGCCATCCATTGATATACACGAGGAGATTTATTGCCATCAGCTAGCATATGTGATCAGATAAGTCCAAGGAGAAGTGGATCAATATCCTGTATCAGCCTTTCACTCACTTGTGCTTGCCATAGACATTTAGCCAGATGTGAGTAGTTGTAATACAGAGCATGCTTTTTGTTACCAACCCAGTAAGTTTTGTCACCTATTTTATGACCCTGTAGGGGAGTACATGGAGTTGCATTTTTTCCATGTATTGAAGCCTCCAAACTTTATATTACCTTCATCCATAGGAGAAGAGATGAAAAATGTAATCGATTTGTTGTCACAATTTCAATATCCTTTGTTGATCAGTGACAGAGTAGATAATCTTTTAGTTAGGAGGTTACTTGAATGGATCTAGTGGAAGTTCACTTTCACCTAGCACTTTGTTAAAATCAGTTAGTGTAGGATTTTACATAAATAAGCTCCTTCTGGAGAACATATTCTTGTTTTCTTTTTGTAAGTAGAATAGTGTATATATCATCATGTTGTCTTCAACAGAATGTTTTTTTAGCTCGACTCCACAACCCAAAGGCTAAGGAACTGGAACTTTGCATTCTTGTCAGCTCACAGGGAGCATGCCATCCCCTGTGGAGCCAATGTTATCACATATAGATGTCAAGAGGTCGCAGGATGACCAAGTCCATGGTCTATGTAGATATCATCCTTAACCACAAAGCACAACACTCAAAGTGGTCTATTACGAGCTCGAAACCAACAGGATGGTAAGTTCAATTTTCAACAACAAAGATCCCAGGGGAATTTCATATCAATGGCTCATGGGTGATCAGGATTTCAAAGTAGTGCTAGGATTAGTGACTAGATAGAGGAGCCGAAGTCCCAAAGTAAAATCTAAGCCATTGAAGGTTGAGGACATGCGTCAGTGGATCTCACACTTTAGAAGATTTACTTCATAGGATTTTGCAAGATGTGCATTGAAAAGTCCTGAAGAGTTGAAGCCTGAACTCTCGAAGAAAATCTTGGCCGTCTGAACCTAGAGGACACGTGGAGGCAGATCCCACACTTCGGAATATTTACTTCGAAGGATTGAGTGAGCTATGTGTTGAAGAGTCCCAAAGAGATGAAGCCCAAATTCCTGAAATAATCGTGGACCGTTGATATCAAACCAACAAGGACCATTAATCTTGGCAACAACATCACCAGAAGCCCCGTAGTACTAAAGGTCTCGAAGTGAATATCGACCATCCAAATCAAAGAGCCATGCATCATCGGATCTCTCACTTTGAGAATTTGACACTTCGGAGAATTGTAAGAGCTATGCATTGAAAAGGCCTAAAGCCCGAGCTCCCGAAGTAGTTATGAGTCGTTGATCTTTGCAGTAGGAGCTAGGGTCCATCTAGAGTGGCACGTGGCAATGAAAGTGAGGCTTTCCCATATCGTAGATAGCGATCATATCAACAGCTCACATGTATTCAACATGTCAAAGTTGCACGAGGATTGGTGACTAGGAAGAAGTCCTGGAGTTAATAGATCCCTGTCGCGTTTCCTCCTCAGATCAATGATCTTCCTTCACTTCAGAGCTCCAGCTCTACATGCATACCACCCCCGAGCTCTGAAGTGCCAAAGTATGTGGCAGTCATTAATTCAGATATGTGGCACTCTTTCAGTCATGACACCTGGAATCCATCTGGCTATGACATGTGGCACTCAGTCTAGGAACCTTTGGGCATATCATCCTCTTGTTTCCAAGTGACATGTGTCACCTCTCTTTTTGTGACACATCATCATGGTGATGTCAAACCACCACGTTAGATCATCCTCCGGGAAGTGTTCTTGTTCAACACAAAAATTAGCACCATCTCCCAGTGCAGTTAGAATGATCCTAAAGTTGGCAGGCGGATAAGCTTTAGCGGTGGCTCTAAATTCAACAGGAGCACCCAGATCGCAGATCATAACCAGATCAACATCCACACTTCATTGCGGGGATGCAACATGCTCTAATGATAAATTCTCGAGTGGTCCCACAATTGAAACTATAGTATAGCAAAAGAGATACATGGAAGAAGGTGGTGGATTGCGAACTCAAAAGTGGTGTGAGCCCAAACCACCTTTGACGGCCTCGCAATCATGTGCTCATATAGCATCAAATCTGAAAGAAGCACATGGCATCCCCCTAGGAATTAAGCCTCATCCTAGTCATGATGAAGAATCAGTTAATGAGAAAGGAGTGGTGGTTGAAACCTCGACTCACTTCATAAATAGAAGGTGTGGAGGGTATGGCCGTGGAGACATATCTATCAGCCCAAGGTACCACGATGGATGAGTTTTCCTGCAGGCCCATGCTAATTTGAATTTGTGTCTGACAGGAGGATACATGCATAGTCTGATAGAAGAAGGCGCAGATGAAAGGATTTGAATGCAATGGCCATATCACACTCCTGGTAGTTGTGAATTGATCTGAGTATAAATCGATGAGTTCAATATTTTGTTAAGAGGGTCAATTGGTTGAGAAGAGCTCCCTACTGTGTAATGTTTTGAGTCCAGAGTTGTTCTCTAGTTGTGTATCAAACTTGAGACTTTCGAATTAATAGAAGTCAACTTCTCTCATCTCTTTGTAAAAACTGTGCTAAAACACTCGGGCATGGAGGATCCA
>CBVK0100441085.1:0-10335 GCA_900067695.1 Picea abies | reverse complement strand
AAATTCCCTTTCTCTCATAAGCAATCATCCAGTTATTCATGTCTTGCATAAGCTACAAGACTACAAACATATCAATTTGTTTTACATAATCTCCTTTGGGAAGACCAGTTCTTTCTAGTTGCTCTTCATACTCAAGACAAGTTTGAAGTGCAAATCTGAGATTGTTTATATCATTTTCTTCCAATATTTGACAATAAGAAGAGGATAAAGTATTATAATAGTGCATGAATGCAACCTGGTTCTGGGGGCGAATCAGTTCAGGAATTTGATTGTACAACTTAGTGAAACATAGATTAAATGATTTGATAGTTTCACCATTGTTATAGATAATGTTATTGTATTCCTTTAATTGATCATTTGGGCTTTTGGGTTGCCCGTACATCAATTTAAACCAATAGACCAATTCTTCCCATGTGGAAAGGATCTTAGGCGGTAAGTCAAAAGAATCCACGACAACCTTCCCTTCCAAAGAGTTGATGAATAAGCACATACATGTATCATTGTCATTTGCCCCTATATTACGGTAAGCATTAGAAAAGGATACTAAGTGTTCATTAGTAGTAATAGTGCCATTTCCTGAAAATTTCGACAAGTAATCCTTAAACTTCGGAAGAGGGTGAGCCGTTGGTGTAATATTCAGAGGAGAAGATATGTGCCACAGGGTGGTAGTAGCATATTTTTTAATGAATTTAATCGAATTAGTTGTAGTTTGGACTTGAATTTGATGGTTATAAATGATACCAATTACAGAAGTTGTTGAAGGTTGTGAAGAGGACGAACCTCCGGTACCACTACCGCTACTAGAAGCTCTTATTTTAAAAGTGATAGAGGTTACAGGTACAGTAGAACTAGCACAATTAGATAAGGTCCGTTGGAGATTAGTTTGTTGGATTTGTATGACAACATTTATCCTCCCTATCTCAGATATAGGATAAACTTGAGAAGATAAACCTCTTGTTCTTTGAGAAGAACAAGAGATTGAGTACATGTGCAAATGCCCTAATAAGGAGGTTGATTTTTGGGCAACCTTTGTCAGGCCTCCCACTGTTCACTTATTATGATACCTCTGGAAATAACTTCCCAAGAATTATGCAATTCATCATGATTGTTAGCAGTTTCTAAAATGGTATTAAATAAAGTCAAGGAAATGCTATTTTGATTGTCAAGACCATAACCAATATTGGGCTATCTATTAACATGTACAAGCATGGAAACAATCTATTAAAGCCAAAATAAGCACATAAAACAAAGAAACTAATTGCAAAAATAAAGATACAACAACCATAGAGATATGGAAAAGATCTCCCCAGTATGGTCGCCAAATAAATGTTGAGGAAAAGGTATGAGGAACATCACTCCAACATTTTTGAACCTTACTTGGCTAGCGTAAGATAGTTGGGATTATCACCCAGGGTTTATAGCCTTAGACAAAATTATCGATTGATTCTCAAGTAATAAGTACAAGGAACCAATGCTGCCCTTTTTTTAATTAAGCTGTGCAAAAGAAGACAATAAAAATATATATGTACTGTGTTTCAGAATTAAGGAAAAAATGAAATACAAATATGAAAGTAATATCAAAGAATACACATGTGAGATCAAAATCAACAAAGCAATTTTATTGATTTCACTCCAAGTTATAATCATAACCTTCTTTTCAAACCCATGCGAGGGTAAGGACCAAGATCAGATTTAGATATCTTCGATGGGCACCATACAAAAAGACTCTGACAACAAGTGAAGACCGAGACTAGAAATCTGGATCAACTTAGCCACAAAAGTATCATCTATTGACATTGCAAAATATTCCCTATCAGTAATGAAAAATAATTCATGAACAAATCAGAATACATAGGCTACCAAGATCAAATGATCAACCTTTTTAGAATAAGCTGCTGAATAATGTATCACAATATTTGAATCTTGCTATCTTCAATAAGACCCCACTATCAACAAAAGGGTCAAGACTCCATGATAACTCAGAATCGATGAAAGCAATTAATCTCACAAGTTTAAGAGCAAACCTTTATCATAAATTTCTTTCTTTGTTCTCCCCCTCCTTGTCCCTTCCTTTGATCAACTTTTTATCTTTCTCCAAAGAAGTTGTGGTAGTTTCAAACTACCTTTAGTTAAGTCATAAATGACTTAATATTAGTTAGGGACAAATATTAAATAATAATAATAGATAGATGGTTTAATAAATAATAACTAATAGGTGGGACCCCTAATTCCTTTAAATCTTTTTAAGTTTGATTTCTTCCTTGTTGCTCCATAATTTATTTAAATAATAAATCATGCCACCTCATCAAGCATATACATAAACAATCACTTTTATCAGCCCCTTTTGTCTCCCAAAATAATCCATATATATACCAAATAAATAAAATGTATTTTCCACCACGAAAGGCAATTATTGATTTGTTGTCCAAAAATGAAGATAATAGTATCAAGCTGTTGAAAAAAGTCAAAAGATAAATAAACTGTCCACTACCAGAAACAAACATGAAATATCAAAAGCCATATTTACTGTGTGAGGCAGTCTGCTTCTTTTCATTGCTTACTGCCTTTCCTGCTTTGTTTGTCGAGTGGACCTTCTCTGTGTGTGGCTGATTGGATACCCGAGGATGAATTTCACTGAGAGTTGGAGACAGGTCATTGATTTGTTGGGCATGTGAGGTGACTAACTGAGAGGAATCATTAGATGACTTAGAATGAGTGATTGCTTTTTTACCTTTGCTTGACATAGGCTCATGGATGGTTGTCTTGAGTCTTTTGCTTGCATGTGAAGATTGAACAAGGGATGCAATATGATCAATCTGTTGGGCACATTGGTTGAGTGCAGGTGGAGGTGGAAATGGCAATGAAGCTACGGGTTAGCCATCATGATGAACTACAGGGGAATGAACAATATCCTACCAACCATCATTGATAGGAACCTCTAGCTGGAGGGACACATGAGTTGGAACATAGACATTTGAAAGACTTGGGTGAGGTTTATGAGGAGGCCTTTTTGGTCTAGGATGTGGCTGAAACACTCCTTGGCCCACTAAGTTAAAGAACCCAACTTGGAATAGTTGATTCAACTCTTAAGGATCAACATCAAATGAATGGAGAATATAGGTCTCTTGTTGCCTCTTTTCCAAAAAACAATTCTGCCTCTGCCTCTATCCCTGTCATGGATTCCTCTGTTGAAGAAACTCATTATCTAGAAACAAACTTAGATCAGAATATGAAACAAGAAATACTATTCAACCATCAATTTACTTGCCTAAAGATAAATTTAAAATGTTTTCTCTTATCAGTTCACACATTAGAATGCATGCATTCAATCCATTACTCTGCATGTAACAATCATAGTCATTATGCTAACTTAGATCCACAACTGTCATTATTTAGAACATGGATATTTAATGAAATATGGGATGTGATTGGATTTGTAACGAATAAAAAGTAGAATGCATGAAAGGGCATCAATGGTTACTTTTCTAAACAAGATTAATTATCAACCCAAAAATCAACTTTTATAATCATATCAACTTCCATACTCGACTGTGGATTTCATCAATATTACTTACTGTTCCAATTCAATTTCCTTTTATCAATCTTTCCAAATTATAGGGCCTCTATAAAATCACATTTTCCTTTAGAACAAAACACGGGAATAATAAAATGATTTTGGGAAAAATGAGGGCTTTGTGATTTGCGTAAAGTAAAATTATGGACGAGAAATGAAAATGATCAATATTCTTTTCTGTAGACAACTTATCATCCATCATCCATCAATTAATGTGATCAATTCCAGAACTCAAAATATAACCCTGTACTTTTTGTCTTTTGATTCTTTGAAACCCAATTCATTAATCAAAATGTATTAACAAACATTTTGGAAAATTATTCTTTATAGATTCCTATAAGAAGGACCATATCTAAATTCTTTTAAAATATGACCATTTGAACTCAGTTTTACCAAACATACTTAATCCGTATAATTCATCATAAGAACATGATGAACCCAATCTAATATTAATCCAACAGAGTAAAAGAGTAATTCTCGTCCTTGAGTTGCCATATATATTGTTCATATAATTTGACAATTAAATAACTGTCGAAGACTGGGTATCATCAAAATAGGGATTTCTTTTGAAAAATTTCATAAATGACGAGATTTGAAATCAATATGCCAATCGACTACAAGCCCAAAAATATATGCTGACTACACACATGCTTATCAATTTCATACAACATTTCCAATACTATTCTATGTATATAATTACTTGCAAAACCGAATATCAACAAGCATACCTGAATGTTGATGACATATTCAAGAAAAATGAATGTAGGGTTTCATAATAACTCAAAATTTGTTCTTGAATCCCAAAAATCGAGAAATTTGAGACAGGAAGGAAACTCAAAACCCTAGTTTTTGAATCCCTTTAGAATCATAAAATCATAACCCATTAACTACAAGTGGATACTAGCAAGATGTATGTCAAACTAAAACTAGTTCGAAACCCATTCATATGCCTCAAACAATTGTCACAACAAACCAGGATACCATTACAATGAGTGCAAATAATTGATTGATGTTTCCTTTTGAACAATTGAAATGATAATTTGGTAGTGTATATTGTTGCTTTTGTTTTGTTTTGAAAACATAATTCATAACGAATGTAAAAAGAAACTAATGGTGCATGATAACATGCCATAACCATAACAAACCCATATAAGCAATACCAAAATGTATTCAACGCTGGTGAAATCTGTATCTTCATTCGAAATTCCATTTTCCTTTTAAAACCAAACTATATCATAAGTTGCAATGCAAATCCTAGGTTGTAAGTATCACTGCTATTCGAAACCCAGTGACTGTTTTATTTCATATTAACCCAAAACACATAATAACTCACCATTCACAATATCTTAAATATCCATGCACAACATAGAGTCAAACTCATAACACACATACAACATGCAACAGAGCTTGAGCCAATATTCAAAATTATCTGAGTAGAGTAGCTTATTGATGCCAGAAGTGTAAAAAATTTCCATACCTGCCCAAGTCGACTAAATAGCCACGAAAGAACAACCAATGATCGTTATCCACCCACCCATATGAGATTTAGAATCCAAAACCCTCGACTAACTGCAACAAATCATTTATAAACAAGTGACAGTGCAAAAAGGTGGTATACCTCAAGAAAGAAACTCAACAGAGAGTGCATTAAATCCTCTTTTAATTCATGTCGTTTCGACGGAACCAAAACCCACCAACCTTTCCATGATGACCAATAAAACATTACACGGTGGAACACACTCAATCGCCAGCTCAGACTCAAAGTCGAGCTCTGTACCATACATTGAAAACTAATAGAATCACAATCTTACATATCCCAAAACTATTAATATACCCCATTCACAAATAACATAAGGTATCGACACCTAATACACCAACAATACCACCTTAACAATCAAACAATGTGCTATATGGTATCCATATGATATGTGAACTTTATTACAATTTGACTTCGCAACAACCCCATATAATATTGGAAACTTAACATGATACTATTTTTGTTATATGATATGTATGTGCATCCAATGAAACTTAACCATCCATTTTAATATGTCACAAGCCATATTAAAACAACAAATTTTAAAACTTTATAATTGTAAGTAACAAAAATATGGCGCACTATGTCTTTCCCCTTTTTCTTTTCCTTTTAGAACATGACAATGATATATTGAATGCAATATGAGGATGGGGAGCATTATAGATCGTTGTTGAAGAAACCATTTGTGCATTTGTGATAGGATATAATACAAATCTGTAATCTAATCAAGTCATTTGTTTGCAAGCTGCATTTATTTCTTAAAGAAAAAAGGAGCGAAATCAACTTAGTATAGTTTCTCTAAGGGGTCCCACCTACTAGTTAGATAATATAGTAATAGAATAAATATAATGCATTGAAATATTTTAAAGGCAGGATTCTTGTTGCGCATTTTTGCATCAAAAATGTTTATGGGACAAAACATACAAAGGTAGATGGAATTTAATGTACCTAGGTTGTATAATATGGGGAACCTAGGGAGGTACCCAAGGGAATAGTGAATGTAATGTGGCGATAATCATGGAATAGGTCCACTATGGAGTTAAGAAAAAATAATATAACAACAAGGGGTAGTTGGCATGGACACCTCATAATACTCATGAGAAATTATAAATAGACATGAGTATCATTGCATTGGAGATATGTTGGAGGTATTGTTTTGTAGCAAGCATGGCTTGTGGAGTGATTCATTCCATAATTAGTATTTGATGGTGTTAACCTACCTTAAGAGTTATTCTTTATATTCTCGTGTTCCTTATAACATGTATAATTTGATGTTTTATGAAGATGATGGTTTAATTATGAAGTTTTATGGTTTATTCTCTCTTTATATATCAAGGTTCATCGCAAATGGTATAAGAGCTCTTTTTTGGACCCAAAGTGGGAGATTTTTTTTCTTCTTTTTACAATTTTTTGAAGGAAAAAAATATGACAACAACACTCAGGTCAATTTCTAAAACTTTTTGTGCAAAATCTAAGAAACCATCAATGGATTTGAGTTCCTCTTGAAAAAACACCCAATTTCAATTTTTTTGGTATAAATCAAGGTTCACCACAACTTGCCACCAATACAAAGGTTGGGTTGGTTACTTATATGGGATGAACTCCAGTAATATATTTTTGGGTCCTTTCTTAGCTCAATAGATGTGGCATAGGGCAATGATTTCATCAATACAAGTATGTAATATATTGTACAGAAGGTTAAAAATAAAGAAGATTAAATAGATCACGATTCATTATTTATTTAATGGAAATATTAAGAAATATTGATTTAGATAAGGCTTTCTCTCATGAAATTATTTGATTTTTTTATGGGACGTATGGTATTGAACATCCATAAGGACAATATGGTCCAATGATGCATTGGTTTAGTGTTGAGTTCGATGGTGTGTTAATTTGTCCCACATTTTCCCTATCCCCATTGTCTCATGATCTATCTATATGGCATGGGTTTGAAATGAAGGAGGTTAGGTGTGTGTCTCTTCTTGCAAAGGGTTGATGAAGATCCTTTTGGATGGATTGAATCTCACAATCAAGACCTTGCTTTCTTGAGCTCGAGTGATACCTTTGGGAGAAAATAACATTGATACAGAGCCTAGTGAAGTCCACACAAGACTTTTCTTGAAAAGAATTGATTGGTGCAAGACCCAACCATTTTTATAAGGGTTGATTAAGACCTTCTTAATTAGTTGGATCAACCATCATAGCTAGGAACAACACTTTGTTATAAGGATAGATCAGGACCCCAATGGATATCTTGTTAAGAAACATAGTGAAATTGACTAGGATCTCACCATGCATAACCTTACTAACGAAAGGACTTTACCCAAGGTCTTGGGTGACATGAGTGGAATAAATCCCCCTCAAACATAGCAAAGAAGTTGAAGGAAGCCCACCCTTTGTAATATAGGCCCTAAAGGCAGCTTTATTGAAGCATTTCCAAAAACAAGAGCATTATGTTGAAAACACAATTTTCAATATGCCGAATTCTATTGATATGGAAACATAAACCCCACTATCCATGGATATATTTTTGTTTATAATGCACTAGTGTATTTCAAAATCTTATACATCCTTATTCCACTAAAGTTTCACAAAAGTTAGGGAAATTAAAAACAACCATCGGTAATCAATCTCACTTTTGATAAGGCACGAGGGCACCTTGATTAACTGGTATCCCCTCAACTCAAGGTTGAGTTTATTTACTCAACCAATGTTATGCAAGTTACTCACAGAGGAAGTCAAATCAACCATAGATCCATCTAAAGCATTGAGAAAGTTTATCCCAAACTTCTTTCCACAATGTAGTAAGTCACTTTTAATGAAATTCATATGGAAATTTTTGTGGATGAATATGTTCGTGTATGTGATAAGCTCAAACAATATACATTACTTAAGCACTTTATTGTGAGTCCATTATTAAAGGCATGTGAACAACTTTTACTCAAATTTTCCTTCAGCATAACCATCCATTTTAATTCTTCATGTTAAATATAGATAAACATTTGTGCATTATGATGTTTTCTAAACAAATAATGCAAAATGATAAAACATATTGAATTTGTATTCGTTGTGAGGTGTCTAGAATATCTATGTGTAGTATTTGTTACATAAATATGGTTTGTAGAGGGATTATGCTCTGCACTAGTTAAAAAAAATCTTCATCTTGTATTCTCTAGTGGTTTTCTAACCCAAATGGGGGTTTCTTCAAATGGGTTTAAGTAGAATATATTTTTATATTTTTATCTATTTTTATCTATATTTGCATATCTCAATCTTTGGGCAGGCTCCAATACTATTCACATATTGGATGATTTATGACTATTAATTTCATTAGAAATTTGAAGTAGTTGCTCAAATATTTTATTTTTTTGGTTGGTATAAGTTTGAACTCTTAGAACACATTGTTTTGAGGATTTTCATCAATGGAACCTTTCTATGTCTACAAGTTGTGTTTAGAATTTAATTTGATTTAGTTATGATAAACATTTATGGAAATGCCATTACTGTACAACATAATTGACAAGAATGTGTGTTATATATATAGTTAAATGAGAAGATATTTGAAATGTCATTGTGTGTTATATATGTGTATGTACACACACACACATTTGTGTGTGCATCTCTCTCTCTTTGTGTGTGTGTACACACACACACACATGCATGGTGACATAAAATTAGTCGTTGTCATGCCCCATATTATTATTATTAAATATAAATAATAATAATAATATTAGAAATATCATAATTCTTTTAAAATGGTCATAATAAATACTTATTGGAATTAAAAAGAAACAAGTGAATTGAGTTATCAAGATTGAATTGACATATGATATGTATCATTGTTATCTTCAAGGATTAATTGAAGTCAAGTACATAGTTTTATCAATGCCCTTCTAATGTAATAATAAGTGGCTCAAGACCAAGTCTTTATGGTTCTCTTTTTCCATGGGAGAGTTGGTTCTTTTACTATACTTAGGGTAATTGGAATAGTATTATGAGTAATAAGAAATGATTTTTCTTCAAACAAACAGTAAACAAATAAAATGGTTTCTATATAGTTCATTGAAATTTCATCTGTGTTATTGGGTATCTTCAGTTCATATGTGAAGAGGCTTATAAACTAAACTATAACACTATAGACTAAACTATGGCACTTGGTATTTCATTTTATGTGGTGCTTGAGTCTATATATTTTCTTGTTGAAGCAACATGGGTGAACAATAAACTCGAAAATCCAATATCGTGTTCTATGGATGCATTTTTGGTGTTCTAAATTTTATTTTTATTTTTATTTGGAAATTGAACCATTCTAACCATTGGAATTGTCATTGTTACCTACCAGTCTTGTTGGGTATGTAGAGGGTGAGCTAGGAAATCTGTGTAACCCCGTGTTGCCCATGAATCCCCGAAATTCTAAGTGAGTTCTATTGGGGGATTCAGTGCACAATTTAGCTTATGTGCGTAATGATAAAGGGATGGATTTCATTTGCATGGTGAAACTTGCTAAGAGGATTCTTTGCGTGTTTGAGTGACTTTAGGCACCTAAACTAATTAAATGCTCAAGTGCTAAAGGAAAAATTAAATGGATTAAATGGGAAACCTGACATCTAATAGGGTGACTATCCATATTCAATAAAATGCCCGCCTTCTTGTTGAAATAAGAGGAAATGACAATCAAGAAACTTATCACCTAACTTGGGTTGCTAAACTTAACTCAACAGATCCATGGGCTATATGGATGTTTTGATGATAAATCATTATTTAGAGATAAAATCTAGCATCTGCTATGTAATTATGCAGACTAGTAATTTTAAATTTGTTGATGAATCATGATATTTATTTCAGACTAGTAAATTTGACTTTGCCAATACCATTATTTACCCTACATATGATATGTGTTGAGATGATTATCATATTCATGATGACATGATATGATGTTAGGATAACATGTGGTTCAGTTTATTATATTTGACAAGCCATGTTGAGGTTGTGATCTTATGATAATATCTCCTAATGTATGAAATTATTTTATGATAATATTTGTATGATGTCATGTGGTACTTAATGCAATTTTTATGATGAGATGTTTTGTGATATCTTACTATTCAAGATATCATGATGATAATGATATTGTGTTCTCACAATTGTTAGAATATAGAAGATGGTGTGCTCGTTTTACCATTGATGATACCTTCGTCACCCAACCATAGGCCGAAGCCTCCCT
>CBVK0100441036.1:0-10904 GCA_900067695.1 Picea abies | reverse complement strand
CCATGAATGACTGTTTTTCTGTGTTGACGATGCGGAGTTCTTGTCGCCCTGTGCGGATGAAATTTCAGTGATAACACTCTTTATCGGAGTATCTCCTCTCTCATTCCATTCATATCATTGCTTCTCTGACGAACAAAGAAGATCTACTAGCCATGCCAAATCAACACTATCTCTGGCTCTTGGAGTTTTTCCCATCAGATTCTCATTGCAATGTTGCTCTCTTATTAACGGTCCAGATTCTCTCCCACTATAGCTTCGATAGATTGATGACTAACATTAACTCCAAGTCTCCTTCATCGTTGGACTCTTGCATGCTCTGGGCTTATGTGGCTACTATCTTTTTATGACAAGTGGAATAATGGTACATCTATGTGGCATTGTACGAGGTCTAACACATGGATTTACCCTTGTTTCTTATGCTATGTGGTCCAGTCATTGTGTTACACATGGTTGTTGTCATGGCTCGATCCATTAGAGGTCTATGGGCCTCTTCCATGTGACCTTGGGCTATGACCAAGTGCTTTGGTCATCGGACTACTTTTGTTTGAAGTGTCTCAAAATGACATGAGACAAGCACTCCAAAAACTCAAACTATGTTGGAACCACACCACTCCAAATAGTTATACATCGTCGATATCTATTTAAAAATTTAATCTCCACCATCGATTTAGATAAGGGTTTTCCTGCTTTCATTTACACTTCATAAAACCACATTTTCATTATAAACCCTTCGAAGTTGAATCTTCTTGTGTATGTGGGATAATTTGGTGATTGTTGTGTACTTGATCTTGGTTAACTGAGACCTCTCTTGCTAATATCATTATTTCTCATTCCTTCAATGATTTCCTGAGCTTCCTCTGCACCATGTAGCTTTAGCAAACTTTAATCATTCTTCCATAAGACTCTTTACTTCCTCGATTATGTACATAGGCATTCTTTTCTTCCTCTGTCCATATTGTTCGATCCTTGGACCTGTCATCATAGTATACCTTCGACATCAATGACAACACCATTTTCAACAATTTGATATCCTATAAAGGATTAGACATGTTGCATACATGCTTGCATTTCTTGCGTCCATGCACATTCATAATATGTTTCATGTGTCTTTTCTTAAAAAGTATTTACCTCATCCTAACCACGTAATTTATTGGAATGTGATCTAGGTGGATTACGACGATGATTTCCAAGTCCAGTCGGTGCACATATTGGACAAGAAGGTCAACGTCCTCAAGAAATGAGCCATCAATAAGGTAAAGTTCCAGTGCATCAACTATTGTCCTAAATATGCTACGTGGGAGAAAGAGGACACCATGCGGGAGGAGTACTCCCAAGATTTTGAATATTTTGAGAGACATTAATTGTATATTTTATATATATTGCATTGGGGATAATGAAAAAATAAGGGGGAGGGGAATGTAATGCCCCATTTTTGGATCCCCAATTGTATGTGTATGTGTTCATATGATATTTTAGGTTGGTGAACCATTATGTTTTGGGATGGAGTGTTTGTGTAAGTGTGATATTAGGATTGAGAGCTTGTATGCTGAAAGGTCAGTGAGCCTAGCATTGTACATTGTAATCACACTCATCTATATTAGTAAAATACATCACGATTGTATACCAACTCATACAAAAGAGTATTGGGGGCTAAGACTCCAAGAGAGGGAAAGGGGGATAAGGGATTAAGGAAATGGACTAAGCCAAATATATTAAATTAATCCTAAGTCCTAAGACTAAGACTTATTTCATGATTCTATCCTAAAGTTCCTAAGGACTGGGGTAAGTCCCCAAGTGGTGGGAAGGTAGTTACATGAGTTCCACTTGTCAAAAAGGAGACACACATATATAAGCTTTGTTTACAATGGAAAATGGACCATTCTTGATAATTCCTACCATTTTTTCCTTGGTATGTTGGGATGTGAGATAGGGAGAGCCATTGAGACCCTGTGACTTGAGAACCTTGTGGATTCTAGGTGAATCCAATGTGATTATTGAGAACAATTTTCCTTGGGTTTCCTCGGGGAAAGGTTGGAGCCATGGAGGGAGAAATTTCTGGGATAGGTTTCCCTTGGTGTGAGGCCTTGAGGGTACCTAAAGATTACATGAGATTATTTGGTGGAGCTCCTAGAGCCACAACTCTGAGACTTCCTTTTTGACATGTGTTGGAGCCTTGTAAGGGAAGTGAGACAGCATGAGGGACTACGATGTAGAGAAGGTGGTATACGTCCTTGGGTCATGTAGGTTGAGGGAGATGAGAGCTTGTTGGGTGAAGTTGTTGCTGGATTTTGGTACCTTGGCCTTGTTTAAACTTAGTATTTTTTGTGAGACCTTAGTTGGCCTATAGAGAGTTCCTTTTCCTTGGTGGAGTCATAGCCCCAACTCGAGGGTGATTTTTTGTTGAGAGATCTAGAACAATAATGTCTATGGATGGGTGGAATGTTTAAGATTTGCAACTAGTTACTAGTTGGTTCTTTAGAAAAGATAAGTGCCATGTTTATATGTCTTTTCTATTGATGTTTATAATGTGTGTTTACATGTTTAATTTCTAATGTTAGTTAAATAAATTTGTTCCACATTATATTTCTTGATGTTTATGTCATTATTCATGAGATTGCATGTTAGTTGGCCTACATAATTGTATCATATGCAAGGCATATTATTGTATGGTATCATAGCTGGTAAATTATGGAAACCACGACACATGTTGAAATAAATTGAAAGGTGAAGTATGTATCGAGTGGAAGTTGGTATTAATGTGACTCATCATGGAGCTAGGTACGTTACATTGTGGTATCAAATCTCAAACTAGGGGTATGGATTCGTTACATCATCCTTCTTCTTTACACTGATGATATTTTTCTTTACATTAATGACAAGTAGCTAAGAATTCTCAAGGATTTCTATTCTAGTACATGTATGATAGTAAATACTGACAAAATGAAGGTTATGATTATCAAATCCAATAAGATCACTTACATTAATGTTTTGTATGACAATAACAACTTAGAGGAAGTTACTTCATACAAATTTCTCGGAGTTAACCTTCATCACAAGCTTAATTGGAACTATAACATTAATAGAAGGATTAATGGAGGGTGGAAAGCCAACTTTTGTCTTGAAAACAATTGTAAATCAATTGACTTTTAGTTTTGGCCCCCTAAAAAAAAAAAAAAAAATCTCCTCTTTAAGGCTCTTGTCATTCTTGTGATCTTATATGGGTGTGAAGCATTAGGGGAAAACTAAGGTCTAAAATAATAATACTTAAAATAATAAAATAAGAGGTATGAATTTTCAAAGGGAAAGAAAAAAAACTATTTTTTTAATTGTATTTTCAACTTATCTCTTTATAGATTTACTCAAATTTATGGTTGACATCATCATGTTGAATCCTATTGGTTCTTTTAAAGTTGATTTTGATAGTACAATTTTTATTTTGAGACCCATGTTTTACCTCAAAATACCCCTAATGTTTGGGGTTGTAGTATCTTTAGAGAATTGTGGAGAAAGATCGAGAAAATCCAAAAGTGTTTTATAATTTAAAATATTGAAATTAAAAGCAATACACCCTATCTTATCCTTCTCATAGAAGCACAACTTTCCCCTATTGAGACCATGTCTATTAATAGGTACCTTATGTACAAGCAAAACATAACTAACATGAAAGAAAAGAATCTTCCTAAGATTGCTTCAAACTCTAATTAAAGTCACCTTCACCTCAAAAGAGGTTGGCATAAAGATGCAAAGTCTTGGCTAAATAATTGAAGAATTAAGGAGGAGCGCACTCTATAGAATATTGACACCATTAAAAATATTATTGCATCCAAATTTAAGGAGAAATTGTATTGCAATAAAGAATTAGAGGATAAAATAAAATCAAGATACTATAAATGGGTCATTCACTCTAATCTAGAAGATCAAAAGTATCTTTGTGATACTAAAAAGTTGGAGGATGAAAAACACTTTCTCTTATAATGTCCTACTCATCTCCATATTAATTTAATTTTCAAAGTATTTGTAACAATATGAGATTCCTAACCTTTTAAATAAAATAATTCAATAAATTTTGTTTTTCCCATAAAATTTCAAAAAACAAAATTAATATTAATAAACACTAATCATCATAATTACTTCATTAAAGCACCACTTTTAAGATTTTGTTTTAATTTTCAAATTCACAAATTCAATTAAATCACATTTATTATTTTAAAAAATCCTAACTAAACGCATAACCATCAAGAGTTCATGTTTTGACTTCATTATAACATAACACCTTTAAAAAACTAAATTGATTCTCCTACGTACTTTTTGGTACCCTTATAACTTTTGTGTGGGTAGGTTGATGGCAATATAATACCACTAAAAAGTAAATTGTTTCTCCTTCTGACCTATTGAGGGATTGGAAATCCCTTTAACTCAACAATAGGAACTAACCCCGCTTAAGAGACCCAATTAGACTCGTAAGTGTTTGGTAAGTGGAATGGTTCTCCAGATATTTGATTCGGCTTATTTATCGATGGGATTTATGGGTAACTGACAGATGTATCTTTTTATGAAAAGTTCCTCCTTCAAGTTAAGAGATTCTCTTTTTGTGTTTTTGTATTCTTGAATAATCTAGGTACAATAAAGATGATGACATAAGCCAACTGATGAAGGGAAATTACTAAAATACTAAATAATGTTGAGCTTAGGATAACCCTTATACCTTGGCGTGCAGACAACAATAATCAGAAATACTTCAAGCTTAGCAAAAATACTTTTTACTGGTGAACATACATCATTGATTGAGATAACAATTGTATATGGAAAACAAATACATAACAAAGATGAGTGTAAGAAAATTAGTTCTCTTAGCTCTACTATCAATCTAATATCAACACATGGATTCTTTTTCATCATCTAGAACAAAAGGATTGTTATAATATTGAAAGATAACTTAACAATAGAAACAACAACTCTTACTCAATACAGTAGCATAATAAAACTCGAAGATGGAAACAATCCCTCCTCGATCTAATCAAGTTGACGCTTCAGATTAAAAAATTGTCTTTGGTTCTAAATAGAACTTCTAAATTAAAGTTGTACAGAAATAATTCTTTTAGAATTCTCAAAAAAGAGGGTCATTCCCAAAACCATCAATCCTTTGCACAAGATCGATCTCCCTATTTATAAAGGATCACTAGGCTAAAAATAAATACTAAAAGTTGTGTTAAGTAAAACAAAATAAACACGTAGCAGACTTTATCTCCTCATTCTCTTGAGATCATCTGATTTTTTACTATAGTGGATGATTTCTCTCATACTCTGCCCATTTGAAGAAAAGGTCTTCGCATGTGTTTGCATAGGGAAACCTATGTTGATCCATCGGTGCAGAGAATATTTCATTTATCTCCACTGCTCATTCTCTATACCTGATGAGATTGACACTTCAGTGTTGGAGAACTGCAAGGGATTTAATTGGGTGCTCCATGAACTTATTTACTTGACTTGGAGTCATACTTGAAATCTGTGAGATATTTTCCTCCCATGTTGAGTATTTCTCTACATGTCGTTTGCCTATGTCATGAAAATCGGTGAAATTTTCTGGTGGGACGAATTCCGGTAGGCCAATGTTTTCCATCTCCCGATTGATCTTTTCCCATATTTTCTCGCATTCTCTCCACCTTTTTTGTATCTTCTACTGAGGTTCCTGGACCATGCTCACCCAGTATTCAATTGCCTTCTTGATTCAGGAGATCTTGCTATCCATTAGTACTTGAATGTCGTGTTCTTCCAAGTCTCGGCATTTCTGTACCACACCAATATAGTCAATCCACTCTAAGGCCTGATATGATTTTTCACACCACCTATGCATGGATTTACAAGTTTCCATCTTCATGAGAATATCCTCTTGGAAATTGATGATGCATGTGGTGAAGAGGTTTCGTCTATTTGTGAATTGTGCATATGTGTCTCTGAACTCCCTTCTCAGGAATACTACTACCTGTCTCGAATAATGATAATACTTCGCTAGATCATGCACATGATAAAAATCCTTATTTGTGGCTTCTAATTCCTTTTCATCCCTTTTCGCTTTGTCTAGCATTTCATCAATTATAGCCATCCTAGCCCCTATCAACTCAGTTGTCTTAGCATTTTCTTTGTTGAGAAGTATTTCTTCTATGGTAACAAGGAGCATGTTATCAAGTGTGAGCCTCCTCTTCTTCATTTTCATCCTCATCACAACTTTCCTATTTCTATCATAAGTGATCGCTTGTATGTTGGTGACCTCATCCACTAGCTCAGGAATCTATTGGTCTCCCCAGGTCAGAGTGTTGCCTAGGATTTATGTCATATATATGTGCTCCATGACTGGCTCTTGTATTTCGTTAGCAGAGGGAACTTATGTATGTCCTAGTGAACCAACCTCCTTCTGGGGTTCGCCGACTAGTGGGGTTTCGACTTTAGATGGGGAGAGGGGAAAAGGAAAAACATTTACTGGAGGTTTGGCTATTGAGATGTCGATTTCTAATTGTTGTGTTTCTTCTCCCTATTCACCACATCCCAACTCCTCCTTGGAACTGTCCATCTTATGTTGAATTCTCGATTGGTTGAGAAACCTAGTGTCCAACATGTTTCTAACCTGGTCATCACCTTCTTGGGGAATTGAAATTAGAGCTTTGGGAGTTAGGGCATATATTTCTCTTAGTTCTCCCTCATCCGAGATTGGTACTGGGGTTATGAGAGAAACCTCATATATTTACTCATCGTTGTATATGGTAATTAGGTCTATGAGGATGTCATACACACCTGTCTCACTTGATTTTATTTTTTCCCCCAACTGCACTCTAGTAGTGTTTGGCGAACTTTCCTATTGTGACATAATGCCTGGGTTTCCTGGATGAGCGGTCTCCTCTAGTGGGGTTGACTCTGAGCCATTTATCTCCTCTTTGATGTTGATTGTGTTAGCCGAGGTGACATTTATGGGTTCTTGTTTGCACAGGGGTAGACCCAGGGTTCAATGCTTCAACAATGCACCAACAAAACCCTAACTATCGGCCCTTTTAGAAACACCTGCAAAGCAGATGAAGTCTCACCCAAGGTAGAGGCAGGGGGGTTGAAGGACTCAGGTGTCTGCAACCTAGCTGGGACATAGATCTGTGATCACAATACTTAACAAAGCACTTAGAAATTAACATTCATTAGTATTTAACCCTCATTCACATCGCAGGTTAAAACCCTAATTACATAACAATGCAGTATTAACCAAGATCTAATACTCTCATTCACTTATCACATAAAATTAACTCAGATCTATCATTCATTCACATTATTAAACACTAATGTCACATTCCCACTACGGAAATCGGATTTTTTCGCCAAATTCTCGAGGACCAGAATCCCTAAAATACCTACAGGGGTCTAGTGTAGGCTAGTTCCTTCCTTATCCGCCTCCATGTGATCGTGGGTCACGAACACAAGCCGAACAAGTATGGCGTTCTTTCTCTCTTCACGGCTCAGTGCTACTAGAGCGTCGAGTCTTTCGACTCTGCAAACCCTGAATGTCGAACTGTCGAAGAGGCTTCGATCAGCAATTAGCCCCCCGGGCTATGCCTTGGTCCACAGGTCCTTTTCGGTAGCTCCCTTGTGCGAACAACACTAGGCGCGAGCTCTACCTTTCCCAAGTGACCACAACACTATGACCAAGGCCTATTCCCAAAGCCGCTTGTTGCAACTCGCCATTTCGCGAGTTCATGAGTCGAAACTCCTGACTCTTCCTTCCCAATCTCACGATACCTGAGATCACGAAATGGGTATAGTTCCTTTCTATCAATGCCTTCCGCCCGTGACCACTGGCTAGGATAAACACTAGCACCTCTTGCTACTCTCCCCTTCACAAGTCAAAGGGTTGAGCTCTCATTCCTCCCTTATGCGATCCACCGAGACTTGAAAGTCAGCAAAGGTTGACCTTCCCTTCGCACTACTCGCAACTCGCAACTTCGTAAGTCCAAAGGTTGAGCTCTCATGCCCTTCTCCCATGAATCCCTGAGACATGAGAAGTCAACAAGGCATTGACTCCCTTCTCTAGGTGATGCACATCCACACGTCAATCACGTGGGCCCCACCTTGAAGTTTTTCCATATGTTCTCTCATCTCGGCTCTTGGCACTTCACTACTCGTCACTTGGAGCACCCAACCTTTGGGCTCTTACCTGGAAAACCTTCAAGTTCGCGATATCCCCGGATCTCTACCACCTATCCTCCTAAGATGGATGGTACTGATAGTTTCTCGCAATTTCGGGGTTTCCAATGTCGACATGTACTCGTCCTCAAGATTTGCGATCCGTCGAATCCCGATATGTCGATATAAGGACAGTTGGTCCTACAATGGGCACTTTTCACTTTGTCGGGATTCCAGACTTCGCAACTCCGAACTGTATGGACTTTTTTTCCACAGGATTCCTGATTTCCCGATTGATGACTTTCCTTTTAGTACCTCTCCCGAATGCTCCAATTGCCGCCACGCGTCCTCCTAAGATGGACGGCTCAGATTGATTCCATAATTTTCACTATGAAAATTTCTGATCTCATGTCATCGTGACTCCCTATTTCATGAATGTCGATATCCTGATGGCCCCGCCTCTCGTTGGGACTTTCAACCTCCTGTTCACAAGGGCTTAACCCTTATGCATCTCTTAACAGATCTAACGGCTGTTGGGTTTTTCTAGCTAAGATCTAACGTCTCAGATCTGTCCCACGTCATGCACTCTCCCACTACTTCATGGATGTGGAAAAATAAATGGTCCATATGTTCTCATGGACCTTGGGGGGTCTACGATCCTGATTTCCTCGCTATCCCAAAGATAGTGGAAAAGGGGCAAGGTATGTAATGCCCTTGTTTCTTTTGTCAATATAACGGTCGTGAATGACCATGGGTCCACAATATCCCACTTTATCTAGAACCTCAAAGGGTCCACAATACCGGGGTGCCAACTTGGCACAAGCTCCCATTTTCAGGGAACTCCTTCTGGGCTTAATTCTGAGATATACATGGTCTCCCATTTTGAGCTCTCTTGGAGTTCTCTTTTGATCAGCATAACTTTTCTGTCGGTTCTGAGTGACCTTCATATTTTGTTTTATCTGAGTCACTTATTGTTCCATTTCTCTCAGCATGTCGGGTCCAAAATAAATCATATTTACAGGGTTACTCCAGCTGATTGGAGTATTACACAGCCTACCATAGAGGACCTCGAAGGGACTCATCTTTAAGGATGCTTGGTAACCGTTGTTGTAGGCGAATTCTACCAATGGTAGGTAGTCTTCCCATTTCCTGGGTTGATGCATTACATGCATCCTTAACATATCCTCTAATAATTGATTCACTCGTTCTGCCTGTCCGTCGGTTTGAAGGTGATAGGTAGTACTAAACAACAATTTGGTCTCTAAACCCGCCATCAGTGATTTGCAAAAATTTGAAGTAAATTTTGTGTCTCTGTCAGATATTATCTCTCTCGGCATACCGTGTAGTCGGAACACCTCTTTCATGAATATTTGGGCGATATCTATCGCCTTGCAGGTTGATTTGACGGGGATGAAATGAGCAGACTTGCTCATTTTATCCACCACCACCATAATGGCATCATTCTGTTTGGTTGAAGTTGGTAATCCAGTGACCAAATCCATGGAGATGGTTTCCCATTTCCATTTTGGGATGGGTAAAGGGTGTAATAGTCCTGCTGGGTGTCGATGTTCTGCTTTAACCTATTGGCACTCTATGCATTGGGCCAAATATTTGGCTATGTCTTTCTCCAATCTAGGCCAATAAAATTGTTTTCGGGTGGCAGTGATCATTTTCTGGTATCCTGGGTGACCAGTGTAGGGTCTTTTATGTAGTTCATCCATGATGAACCTCTTCAAGTCGTCACGATTTGAAATGTACAGTCTATCTCTATAAGTGAGTAGACCTCCTTTGGTCATCTGGTAGCCTTCATATTTTTCTCCAGCAGGTTCTTATTGTAGGTATAGGGTCACAGTCTGAATGAAGGAATCTATTTCTTGTGCATTTTTGACTCTGTTCTTGACATCTATCTCGCAGGTACTCACCGCTGCCAGGTGAATTATTTTCATGCTTCTACTAAGGGCATCGGCCACCTTATTTTCCTTCCCTTTGATGTGTTTGATTTCAAAATCAAATTCGCTAAGGAAGGCCATCCATCTAGCTTGTCTAGCATTAAGCTTTGGTTGGTCGAACAAATATCGTAATCCATAGTGATCTGACATAAGTACAAATTTTCTTCCCAAGAGGTAATGCCTCCACATTTTTAAGGCATGCACTATGGCAACCAGTTCTAGATCATGAGTCACATAGTTGACCTCATGTTCATTCAATTTTCAGGATTCATAGCAGATCACCTTTCCTTCCTGCATAAGGACTCCTCCGAGCCCTTCCTTACAGGCATCTGTGCACACAAGGAAGTCAGCTTCTGGGTCAGCGATTTTCAACACGGGGGCATGGGTTAGTAGATGTTTCAAGGTTTGAAATCTTTCTTCACATTGTTGTGTCCACAGGAATTTTGTCCCCTTCTTCTGGAGGGCAATGATTGGACAACCAATCTTGGAGAATCCTTTTATAAATCTCCTATATTATCCTGCCAATCCCATAAAGGATCTGATGTCTGAGACATCCTTTGGGGTAGTCCATTCCATGATAGACTTGATCTTGTCAGGATCTACTGCTACCCCTTCATCGGATAGAACATGTCCCAAGTAATGTATTTGCTTCTGAAAGAAGTCACATTTGCTGAACTTAGCATAGAGTTGATGCTCTCTTAGCACTTGCAGCACAAGTCTGAGATGCTCTTCATGTTCTTCTCTATTCTTAGAGTATATTAATATGCCATCAATGAAAACTAGTACAAATTTATC
>CBVK0100441011.1:0-10169 GCA_900067695.1 Picea abies | reverse complement strand
TGCGACACTTACGATAATGATAATGGGACATTATCGAAGTGAGGAATTTTGACGTGTAACAACCCCCTCCTGGGGCTACATCCACAAAGATCTGCCTTTTTTGCTCTTTTATTTATTCTGTTGCAAAATCTTGCGCTACGCGTATTACATCTTCGGTAATGCAATCAAGATTGAGGGTAAGAACCCTCTATGAGGCTAACTAGATCACACCAGGCTTCTCAACCTGTGACCTAACTCTCAAAGACTACCTTACTCGACTCTTCTACAAACATATTACAATCAACAATCCTACAAAACCATGATAATCAACTCTCTCTGTTATGATATGATATCTCTCTATCTCACACACACACTCACACTTTACCTATACCTCATAGGTCCTTATTTATACTATTTTATAGGCTTATAGTCGTTACAATCCTTATAAAAAACGCTAACCCTATCTCGGTTAGGCTGGTTTTCCTGCGCACCATGCTGCTTTTCCTCCTGCATGCTATTTTTCCTTATTTTTCTGTATGTTGTTTTCTTGCCACCTGTTGCGCGCTCTCCAAAATTAGGTCTTCCTTTTAAAAAATAGGTCTTTCTCCAAAACAAATCCTTCTCCAAAAATAGGCCTGCACCCAAAATAGACTTCCTTCTCAAAATAGGTTCGTGCCCAACAACAAACTTCCTTTCAACCAACTCTTAGATTATTGTCCTTCCCTTGAGACCCACTACACTGTGTAATGTTACCCAAAAGAGTGTCGAGGAATTCTATTGTGAGTTGATCCAACCACACACTTGCCCAACTGCACATTCCCACTCATCGTTTGATTCCCAAATCGAACCATGTAAGATGATAAGTTACTTATAATAAATTATATAATGCTCTGAACTCTTACTAACTCTGAGATGAAGAGTTTACATTCATTATACTAGTGAAATTCAAACATCTGATGAAATATGATCCCACTAGTATAATGAGAAACTAGTTGTACTAATGAAGTGACTACTAGAGAATCGACTAGATATTTCAACTTAATTGGGGTGTAGTAGAATACTTTACTTAGATCCTTATCTAAAACTTTTCTTCTATTATTATTCACCAGTGGAATACACACAGAAAATTCACACAACTTTGGCCTCACCAATTTGTTCAACCAATAAATGAATTGGAAGTATTCAACCTCTCACAACTTTGCCATAGTCACGACAATAAATATAGATAGATTCAATTGACAAATGAAATTGGAATTAGAAGTACGAGTTCATAAGGTTATTGAACTCTTCCAAACTTGCACACATAAATATTGTTTTACCTAGCAGACACACTTAGATGATTGTCAATGATATCCCTCTACTTAGTTTTGTTGGTTGATGTTTTCTTTAAAAATTCTCTAAACTCTACTCATAAATTTTGTCCAACTTTATGACCCCTTTCATTCACCCCAAATGTATATTTATGCCCTTATTGGATAGTTGGGACATTGTTTGGGAGGATGGTGGACGATTAAAGGTGTAGGGATGGGTCTTCCGACTTTGGTAATAACTTCCCAACCATTTTTTGCTCACCTGCATTTTTCCTTGATGTTGAGGATTAGGTCTATAGGTTGATTCTCTACATTCCTCATTGTCTAGCTTATTTGTTGATGAGCTTTCTACGACATAAGTTTGGCGCCATGCTATCCACATAAACCAATTTGTTGACTTGCATTGCATTACTATTCACCTTTTATTTGATGCCTTTATATTTAATCCTTTGCCTAAGTTTTTTTAATATTATTAAAATAATTATAACAATTAAGATGGGTTTTCCTTGACTACCACAAAATATGGTGCGTGGTCGATCATTGTGAATCCTTAGATGCCATGATGCCATGCCTTTTGCCTTAAATTGTCATTTGTTATCTCTTTTTAATCATCCTTTGAAAAAAATATAAATAGTAAATAGAATGTCATTGAACCATTTAATTAGTGGATTATTGAAATATGTTTACTCTTATCGTTGTTGTAAAATTTAGCATGCGACCAATCATTGATTTTGGCACACATCGACGCTATCCTTTAACTTTGGAATGACCATGTACTAATTTTGTTCAACATTTTGCATGATATCTCATTACTCTTAAGGGCCACAACACAAATGATGCCTCAATTGACCTTAATGTGCATAATGGTTAAGAACATGCGTTTTCTCCTTGGGTCACATGTTTGAATCTAAAGGGGGTAGGGTATATATGTCTTCGTAGACTAAGTAGTCAAATCGTTGTATGGAGGGGGTCCCTTGTCCTACAAACAAGAGAGTTTCATGCCTCAATTTAGTGTTTGACCAGGCTATGACCTTAAAATTAGATTATTATTATTATAATAAAAACATGTTAAAATTAGATTATTATTATTATTACTATTATAAAAAAACATATTAAAGATTGGTGTGTGAGACCCCTTGTTTTTGGGAAAAGGTTTCCCTCGACTTAATGATTTCATGATAAAGTCTAAAAAAATGTACATATCCTACCCCTTTAGATTTGAACCTCGAGAAAAAAACACATCTTCTTAACCCTTTATAAAATATTAATTTAATTATAAAACATATGGCTTCTAACATCTTCATATCCCACCATTTTATATTTATAAGTAAAACACTTTTATTTATGTTTATTGAAAACGAGATAATTAAATATTAAGAAATGTGTGAAGGGAGGTACAACACTAAGGCAACCATCTTCATCTCGTGATATGCTGCCTTACCATTCTAAATCTCAAATCAAGAAGATAATCATCACTAACCCCATACGTTTTTAATTAAACGACGAAGCCCATTGATCCTATTCTGCAAGACAGAGCGAGCACTTCAATGGCAATCCCATTTTAAAGTTTGCCGCCATTGCAATTGAATGTGAATAAGGTAAGCTATTACTAATTAGTTTGTTAAATCCATTTATCGAGTTAAATATTTAGTTTTAACGTCCTACTGTCCATTAATATTTGAATGAATTTATGGACTGAATTATTCACAGACAGAGCATCACCGAGTCTCGGAGAAACGAAGGCGTTGCAGGCGAAGCTGAAGCCTTTTATAAGCCACTGCACTGCATACATTTCATTGAAATGTATTTATGGGGACGACAATTATAACCATTTTGTTCTGTATGTGTATTTTGCTAAGGTTTTCATGGATTAATGAAGCATCTATTTATTTACCTGCAGAGGAATAAGAAGAAACCATGAGTAGCTGGCGTTATATGGTGATTAGAATAGGAGAGAGATGTCTCGAGTATGGAAATCACATGGATCCCGAAGCCAATATTGTGAGCAGTTCTCTCCATTTTTTATTTTTGTTTGGTGGTTATGTGTATTAATTGCTCTAAATGAAACCCTCAGGTTTTCATTACACCCTAAACCAGAAGCAGAGGCTTCTAGTTTTGTTTTATTCTTGTTTGTGAAATAGAGCTTCGCTAATCATACTTGAGACTTTTTTGAACTTATCTTAGACCGCATTTTAGGGTTTATTACTATGAGCATATACATATTTTAAACCCCGTTTTGGGGTTTATCGCCACGAAGAAGTGGGCTTAGTTTAACGATTAACCACTCGTTCTGTATCAATCGAGGGTTATTGGCAGAGACTTCACTTGAGTTCGAAACCAACGAAGGCCCCATTCAGTCCAGGCATTCGAGTTGTCATGTTTTCTTGGAAACAAATGCTATACATTTCCGTCTGGCTTATGAAAACATTACTGTTGTTTGAACTTTGAAAACCATATGCAGAAATAATGAATTATACGGATGATCTTGGTTGGTCTTTCATATACAATTCAATGCAGGCATATGTGATTGTGTCAGTTCACAACTGAGATATCGTAATAGGTAGTTGTTGGACCTTAACTACAGTCGGCTCTTTGCATTCTCCATGGTGATTAATGGTCATGTTACCGTGGTCCTCCGCGACCGGACTGAAATTGTCAGTGCTATATGAACAGTCCCGTCTATCAAATTTTGAGCTGAAGCTAAGATGATAATGATTTGTAAGCGGTTGGTGTGAACCTTCCCAGGTACAGTGAGAACATGGGTGCCTGACAAGCATCGAGTTATATTGGAGCCCTGAGTTTTGCCAGTTGAAAAAAAGTTAAAATATATCATATCTGATGAACAAGTTTGTCCAGTCGTAGACATAAGATTGCTTAACCATCTGCAAGGTACGGTGAGGAGGTCAGTGCCCAATATCTATTATCTAGTAAGCATGTAGTTATGTTTGAGCCATGAGTTTTGCCAGGTCAAAATCAACAAAATTAAAATTTAACTGATTGGAGGACTAGGTTTACCTAGTTGTAGACATGATATTGTTTAACCGACAGAATGGTGTGAGCTGAGTGAATTGGAAAATATTGTCCTGATTATCTATACTGCTGTCAAAGTGACAAGAACGAGTTAGGTGATAAAAGCATGGGTGGTATGGATAATTTTAATGAATTTTCAGAGAATAAAAGATTGGGACTCATATTATTTTTGAAACAGTAATAACAGATATCTTGGTGGGATCCCTGCTAGTGATTTAATAAGGACTTAAGCGCCCATTAGAGTTAATGATAGGATATGTATGGTGGTCGATTAAATTTAATATGGACTAAGTCCACTATGCTAGTTGTTATTTAATAAGGCCCACGAGGTAGTTATTATTTAATAAATGTAATATGGCCAAGTCATTTCATGCAGGCACCACTAGTGTTTATGGTCAGGGTTTGCCAGGCAGCTATAAATAAGGATGGAGTCCTCCTTTTGGGGTATGAATGAAATTGTTATTGTAATTATTCTCTTAGGAGAAGATATGGGGTTTACCCTTCTGTAAAGATTATTGTATGGTGTAACCCTACCTTAAGGGTATTCTCTATATTCTTGTGTTGGTTTTTGTGTTGAGATCCCATAGCCGAATTTCACTAGGATGGATGGATGATTGTGTTTCGTACTAGTTGGCTGCAATGCTTAACAAATCATATTATAAGGCCTACACTCATGCTTTGAGGAGGAAACATGTGAAGGGGGATATAATGTTAGGCATCAATGGAGGATAATTAATGCAATCGTGGCCATACTCATGGAATAAGGCCCACTGAGTAGTTGGTCTGTGAACTCATTGAATGTAATGTGGCCATACTTATTGAATAAGGCCCACTAGGTAATTGGTGGGTGATAATGTATGGAATGTAATAATTAGGGGTAGTTGGCATAGGTCCCTAGGAATAATTGTGGGAAAGTATCTGTACACATGCATATCATTGTATTCGGCATGTTGGATTTGTATTGTAACAATCATGGTTTGTGGAGTGATTCCTTCCACAAGGAGGAATTGGTGGCGTTTCCCTACCTTAAGGGTATTCTCTATATTCTTGTGTTGATTCACTTGTGTATTTGCAGCATATCTCTCATCCACAAAGGATCCTAACATATTTGGCTTATATATATACACGTATTTTTTTTTCCCAGGGAAAATGTCATATTATTTATGAACTTTGAAAGTTGCATGGCATGGCACACAGGCCCAAGGACGAGTATCGCCCAGTAGAAAAAATTCCAAAACAAGATATCCAAGCGTTGGTTCTTTTTGTTCAAAATTCCCTTGCAACCCCTTCTGCTAGGATATAACCCCAAAGAGTATTAGGATAAATTATCCATTACAGCAAAACAAAATCAAATACTAAATCCATGTGGGAAAATTTCCCCAAAATCAATATCCATCTGGGAAGAGGCCGGAGGTCTCCCGGTCATAAATATATCTGGCTTATATATGAAAGGAATATACAGTTTATTGTAATGGTCTCATGTATGTTATGGAAAATAGTTGCAAATCTTACAACTAAAAATAAAGAACAAGAGCAAAATGTTTGTTTGACATTTGAAAGTTCAAAGTTTGTTCCAGGTAAACAAAAACAAATCACAAAACAATTCCAGTAGAATTCTTCATGATTGGAAGAGCACCTTTAGACAGTATTTCAGAGACAGATAGCAGTGATAGACACAGAATTTAGAACACTGTCTAGTTTTTTACTATTATTTACATAACAAGTTGATATCCCCAGGGATTGCCAAGAAGCACTTCATACCGCTCCTTCCATTTACAAGTTGCCATGTAAGTAATACTTGAAGAGGTCTGTAATGTACATCCTTTTAGACTAAAACGTGCTTTCTAAACTTTAAGTTGGCTGCACGTTCCATATTTCCTATCAAAATTGTTAGGCAACTTGTCTTTGGAAAAGGTGGAAGATTATCCGCTTTGAGATGATGCTCTTTATCATAGTAAAGAACATGTTTATAATTCACAAGTGACTACTGTTGGGGCCGACTTATGTCAAAAATTACCCTTTTTTATCTAATCAACATGACTAATATCTCTCTACCATAGTCTAATGATGAATTAGTGACATCGATCATCCACATATTCCCTAAAATTCATATTTCGATGAGATCCATTTCCACAGTGCCCTAGCCACTCTACATGCCCAAAAAACATGATCAACTGTCTTTATTTGGCACATAACATAAAACTGGATGATTTAACTACATTACAATGGAATGATCTTAAATTTTCAGTTCCATTGCAAATCACAAGATTCTTCCCGAAGACCAAACTTCTAGTAGTTTCACAAACAGTGGTGCAACTCAGAAACAATTCATATGTGCACGAGCTATTTTGAACCTTAAATCGATGAGTCTATACATTTGATATCTGGAATCAACAAATCAGATAAGCAGAAATTTGAAGAGTGGTTATACAAACCTAATCCTAGAAACTGCAAACCTGTTGTTGAAAGTGGCTTGATTGCCTTTTGGCTTTCATTTTCATTTGTTTGGTGTTTAAGCTTTGGATTTGTTGATTTTGAAGGAGAAATTGCCTGTGTATGTATGAAACTGTTTTATGCTTCCACTATTTATTTTTCCAGCGATTGTGTGATTGATGCTATGGTCTGAAATTAACTTCTGTGTTAATTAAATTCAGAAATGTATTTGTTTAATTGAGATCATAAGGACAACAGTCACTTAGGGCTGAATATTTCTACAATTGGGACACCTAGTTTGGGAGGACGAGTTAGATTATGAAAACATTCCTTTCAAATGTTGATTCTGTGATGAACATGGCCATATTGAAAAAGCATGTCCAAAATCACCAAAGCGGTAGAAAAAGAAAAAATCTTAGACTTGACAAGGGTATGGATTGGCTGCCAAAGATACCTGCTCATGGGACCCCCTTGTGTAGGATTTCTCCTTCACTAAAGCGAGGGGAGGGTTTATCTAAGGTGACAGTGGGTAGACTCTCCCCTAGTTCTCGCCATCTTGTGGATTGGGTCGGGCTTTGCCCAACCTACAATTTGTTCGATAACAGTCTCATTTATGGGTGCCTTTGTAGAGGTTGTGCTGCATCCTCGTTTGCAATGCAACAATTTTCCAAACCCTTTATTTGCCATTAATTGATTATGGTCCAAAACGTTGATTGCTATGTGCAATGGAAAGTAAGGAGCACCACAATGCTTCTTGAAGCTAAGAACACATTGAGTGCCATGTGCAAGGAAAGTAAAAGACACCGCAAATGCATTCCCTCAACAAGCGAGACATTTATTTAATTATGTGTTTTCTCTTTTTACAGGTCCTTGAATTTCGTGGAGAAGCGTTTCATTGCTCTCAGGACCTTAGGGCGAGCATCTAGAGGATAATTTATGGCTCTTATCTTTTGCCAGCTACAACCCCTCTGGGCCTTTAGCCCCTTCTTCCCATGAAATGAGGTATAAGCCCTTCTTGGGGTCAACAAGCCTGAAAACCCAAAAGATGAGGAAACAAAGGGGAATAAGCGTGAAAAGTAGCAAGTATGGATGGGAATGGTATGATGACCCTTCAAGGAGACACCCTAGTAGCAACGCTTTTTCCAAGGGTGACCCACTTACTAGGAAAACATGTCAACCACCCAGGTGAAATGAGGCAAAGGGTATAATTTCCAAGAAAACATTTCCAAAATCAAGAAAGGACCCTTTGCAACATGTCCAAATGCTTCAATTATTAAAATGACACTTATCACGAGACCAGACTTGTTACCTCATGAAGTAAGACTTGTTGTCCTCTGTGGGCCAAGTTGGTGTGGTGGATGCTGCTGCTGTCGATCAATGGTGATATGTGGTAAGAGGAGGGGCTCTGGCTGCTCATTTGGCTCTCGACACTCCATGTCTACAACCTACGGGCCTCGAGACATCATCTGGTGATGTGTGGTAAGAGGAGGGCCTCTGTGCGCTCATCTGACTCTCGACACTCCATGTTTGCAACTTGCGGGCTTCAAGACATCATCTTCTTAGTTATCCCTATAAATGGGGGGTAACACATACAACACCAAAATAAGCAGATCGGTCCCAACAAATATATAATATAAGTTAGGATCTGCTTCACTGTTGGCGAAACCCATACTTTGCAAATTACCATCTATTCTGGAATACCATGCTTTCGGTGCTTGCTTGAGTCCATACAAGGCTGCTTCACTATTGGCGAAACCCATACTTTGCAAATTACCATCTATCCTGGAATACCATGCTTTCGGTGCTTGCTTGAGTCCATACAAGGCTTTCTTAAGCCTGTAAACATGGGACGTGCTTGCTTGAGTCCATACAAGGCTTTCTTAAGCCTGTAAACATGGGACTCCTTCCCATTTACCTTAAAGCTTTGAGAATGCTCTATGTACACTTCTTTCTCAATGATCCTATTAAGGAAAGTTGTCTTCACATCTATCTTATGTATCCTCCACCACATAAATGAAACTAAGGACATAATTGCTCTAATGGAAATGTACTTGGCAACTGGAGCAGATGTCTCCTCATAGTCTACTCCCTCTTCTTGAGAGAACCCTCTTGCCACAAACCTCGCGTTGAACTTCTCAATGTCACATGCTTGATCTTGTAGAGCCACTTCGAACTCACTATTATCTTCCCTCGAGTATTGGCACTGTGTCCCAAACATAATTCTCTAGGGAGGTGTACTCCACCATGGCATCCTACCATACTTGCTGGTTTTCTACCTCCTGAAAGCTTAAAGGCTCAGAATCTATGATGCCTCCCACTAATGCCACTTGTTGAGAACTTCTTTAGAAGTATACTCTTTTTGAATGTGCTCCTAGGAGTCTCAACATACTCCTGAGCATCCCTCAATGTTTGAATGTGCTCCTAGGAGTCTCAACATACTCCTGAGCATCCCTCAATGTCTGAGTGAACCATCGAGGTCTCCAAGTAGAACTGTAAGGAGCCGATGTCTCCTCCTCTTCACTTGAAGGTTGTTGCCCTGTGTTGGAAGTCACTTGTGACCTTGGCTCAACCTTTGAAGCTTCCTACTCCTCATCCCTTGTCATTGGAATAAGCTCATGGGACTTTCTGGATGCAAAGTCTTCCTCAAACTTTACATCTCTGCTCACTACTATCTTCCTCTACTTTGGAATATAGACCCTTTGAAGTCTCATTGTAAACTATAAACAAACCATTCTTGCTGGAGGGCTCCGGCTTGGTCCTCTTTTCCATTGGTACATGGATATAAATTGGACATCCAAAAGTGCGGAAATGACTCACCTCTGGCTTCACACCAGTGAACGCTTCCTTTGGTGTCTTGTTAGAGCTATGGTCATATATTGCAAAGCCTTTGGAAAAATAATTGGTTCTACGAAACTAATCTGGGAGCATAATAATGATCCTCTTGTATTGCTGGGGATGGACAACTCAATTATCTAGCTCTGTGGAGACTTTTGTAGTGCTAAAGGGATGTGTGTAGCTTGCTTCACACAATTCTATATCTTATCTGTAAGGCTACTTTCCAATATTTGCTTGAGATATGCAGATGAGATGGAGTGTAGCCTCTTTATAAGGCTGGGATGCAAATGGATTGTATTTTGTTGATAATATGGTAGTTGCGAATATTTAATATTTAATATTTAGTATTTTGTTGAGAATATTTAATATTGAGTTATTAGCCTCCAGAAAGAGAAGTCAGCCCAGTCAAGTGAGATAGAGCAGTATAAATAGAGGGCGCTAGAGCTCATTTCACACTCACTCACTCACAACTGCATAAGACTAGTGGTGCGCAAGTTTGGAGAGGAAGTGCAACTGCAATTGGGATTTTTGCTTTTGGTTGGACTTGGTCTCTTGGTTATGGTTTGGACTTTTTGCTTGGTT
>CBVK0100441010.1:0-14994 GCA_900067695.1 Picea abies | reverse complement strand
CTTGGTTTCTGGTTATTCTTGCTTGGTGCGCTACCCTTGGAGAAAGGTGTGCTAGCCTTGGTTGGCTATTGGTCTGCTACCATAATTATTATGTATGTCAAAGTTAAGGTGCTCGAGGGTGGCTTTTGTGCCTATGGTTGGGTGACAACATTGCTATATTGTCTATGGAAAAACGAGCACATCTCTTTTATTTCTAATAGGTTATGGGCCCATACTATCTTCAAACAGTCTAACCACTAGAAGATAGATTGGGAAGTTATTTGTTAAACTCATTATGGCACCAATTACAGTTGCAACTAGGTTTTCTGATTATGCAGCTGCAGCAAACCCTAACCCTTGTGTTCGAGCACTTACGATGAAGCATTTGACCTAATTCCTTGAGATCCTAGTGCGCTCTAGCCTAGTGCACCTCTTGGTACTCTCAGCTAGCAAAAATGTCAGGTTTGAATCTTTGATCAAAGTCAAAGTCAAAGTTCGATTGGTAAAAGTCAAAGGTTGACTGGTCAAAGTCAAAGTCAAAGTCAAAGGTTGACTGGTCAAAGTCAAAGTCAAAGTCAAAGGTTGACTTCTGGTCAAATTGATTTTGTGGCTCTTCCGATCTCACCCTAACCCTTGTGTTCGAGCACTTACGATGAAGCATTTGACCTAATTCCTTGAGATCCTAGTGCGCTCTAGCCTAGTGCACCTCTTGGTACTCTCAGCTAGCAAAAATGTCAGGTTTGAATCTTTGATCAAAGTCAAAGTCAAAGTTCGATTGGTAAAAGTCAAAGGTTGACTGGTCAAAGTCAAAGTCAAAGTCAAAGGTTGACTGGTCAAAGTCAAAGTCAAAGTCAAAGGTTGACTTCTGGTCAAATTGATTTTGTGGTCAAAGTTGAAATTTTAGAGTTTCTAGCTTGTTCTAATCATTGAATCTTCTGATTGAGTTTCTAATCTCTTCTTGTCAAGATGGTATCTATTTTCAGATTGGAAGACAAGCTGGACGATGCTACAAGGTTTCAAAGGTATGCACTTGTATATGCTATCTAAGTTATATCATCTAGCCAAACATGAGTGTGTTTGCAGGGAAAGTACTAGAGAGCTTGTCCAAGTTGTAATCTTAAATTCAATGCATTCAGAAGAACAAGCACACCCTCCATAGCAGTTGAGGCTTCAGGTTCCAGGTTTGCTAAATTGTTAAGCTTCAAATTTGTGCATATCTAAGGTGATAGTTGCTACATTACAAATTGTGAAAGCAGTCTTTGAAAGATTCTATTATTGCTAGGTGCAATCGATACTTTACTGCATATGAATACTATTGATATAGATGCTTATTATACTTGTTCACAAGATGAACTAACATCGACTGCATATGAATACTATTGATATAGATGCTTATTGTACTTGTTCGCAAGTTGAACTAACAACTCCTCTAGATAGATATTCCTGTTTGTTCTTGTTGTTCTTGTTCCGGGTAGGTACCCTTGTGAAATATGTTTGATGAACAATCCTTGCGGAAGCTGTCATAGAAGAAGTTTATGAGGATGACACAACTGCCAGATGGCCAGCAATTAGAACATATAGAAACAAACTTAAAGAGACTCAGAGGAGTCAAACTCGAAGGAAGTCAGAAATCAAAAGGAAACTATAATATGGCTGTGACACTTTGTAGAATGCAAAGAGAGATGCAACAAACAGAAGCATGGACTCTCTCAGATGGAGGGAGCTGATTGCAGAATTCCAAAAGAAGAGCATGCATTCATGCATGAAGCTAGGATTAGGAGGGAGCTAATCCTAAATGATATGATCCATTGAAGAATCCGTGAAGATTATAAAGTATTTGTTCATGTTTCCCATTGAAAGTAACAACCATGATAAGCAACACGTGTTCAGTTTGACTCTAGAAGAAGTCTTCTTCGAAAAGAAGCCTTGAATATCCTTGGTTGTCCATCTACATTTATGTTCCTATGACGGAAGGTTGGAGCCTTCAGGAAAGAAGGGCATGTAATCTATAGAAGATTCCATGGACTCCAACATTGAAGAAAAACATGAGGAAGAACATGAAGATTCCAAGAAAGAAAGAAAAGTCAGAACAATCAATTAAACCAGTTTGAACCCACTAGAAGCAGTCAAGCAGAAGGAATGGAAGGAAGTTGTGATGAAGAATGATGTATGTGAGAAATTGTGAAAAAGACTTAAGCATTGATAGATACAAGGCGAGATTCCGGGCTAGAGGGTTCTCCCAGTGGGAGGGAGAAGGCTATGATGATATCTTGTTTTGGTAACCAGATATACCTCTACTCGAGCCATTATATCTCATGCAGTATCCATGGGTTGGAGTTTACATCAGATGAATGTAAAGACTGTTCTACTCAACATAGTAATTGAATAAGAAGCGTATGTAGAGCAACCTCAAGGTTTTGAGGTATACCAAAAAGAGACCCTTGTATGCAGATGGAGGGAAGACCTTGTATGGATTCAAGTAAACTTGGTGCAGAGCCTCTCATGTACATTAGAAGCATGGTGAAAACTTCCTATGACAAAGGAAGTATATTGAAATGGTTCTTCAGAAGTCTGGGATGATGGATTGCAAATCCATGGAAAACTCCCATGATGACAGATCTGAAGAAGTTGAGAGACTCTAATCCAGTAGACCCGTCTCTGTATTGACAATTGATTGGCTTGTTAATGTATTTGGAGAATAGTCAGCTGGATATTTGTTTTGTGGGGCGTTTAAGTTATGATATACAAATGCATGGATTTATCGATTCAAACTGGGCAGGGAGTGCAGATGATAGAAGAAGTGCTACTTGGATATGTTTCAGTTTGAGCTTTGCCACGATGTCACGGGCTAGTGGGAAACCTAAGTCTGTTGCCCTCAGTACTACATAAGTAGAGTATATTGCAGCTTGTGATGCTTGTATGGAAGCAGTGTGGCTTTGTAAGTTGGTTTCTGGACTGTTTGATCAGGTGCTGAATTCAACCGTGATATATTGTGATGATCAGAGCTATGTGAAGTTTTCAGAGAACTCGATGTTCCATGACAGGTTGAAGCACATTGAGATCAAACATTATATTCTCCGTGATAAAGTCCAGAGGGGAGAAGTGGTTCTCTAGTATATCTCCACAAATGAGCAGATAACAAATATTTTGGTAAACTCTCTGTCCGAGATGAAAAGTTTGCGTACTTAAGGGACAAGTTGGGGCTCGTGGAGACGACTTCCTTATTGAAAAAGGAAGTGATTATTCCCAGGTTGGAAGGGAGCACTGATATGTTATTGATTTATGGACAGTCATTTTCCAATTCGGAAAACGGTCCAGGTTGGGCAGTTCCTTTCCAGTCCGGAAAGTGGTTCGAGATTTCTAACGGACAATCATTTTCCAGTTCGGAAAATGGTCCAGATCAAACAATCGTTTTCGTAATGAAAATTGTCCTATAGATTGCTCATGTACCATAGACAACGATTCCCCTTGTGGCCAGTGTGGGGGAATGGTCTAGGACAGTCATTCTTCTTGGCAGTCACTCTAAGTAGTGGTCAAGTAGAATGGTCCGCCTTGCTGGGCAGTCATTCTTTCGAAGTTCATAGTTGTGAGCAGTTTCGAAGAACGTTCCGTTTTGGAGGTTGGTGCAAGATAATCATTTCCATAGGAAATGGTTTGGATAGTCATTCCCTAGGGTAGACTCATTCTTTCCAGGTGATTAGTGCTGGAGGAATGGCCCAGTTAGGGGAATGGTCCAGGTTCAACAATTAGGGACAGGCATTCCTTAGGACATACTCATTCTCTCCAGGTTGCACTATGATTAGTGCCTGAGGAATGGCCCAGTTAGGTGAATGGTCCAAGCTCAGAAATCAGGGATAGTTATTCTTCTATGCTTGGGAAGAATAGTCCAGATAGCCCATGGCTGATGTTTTACTTTCTGAGGGCAAATACTTTTCTAGATCTCACAGATGTGAGTGGAAGAATGGCCCATATGACTTAGTTTGTATCATGATATTGTTTATGCATGTTGATATCAGATGATATGATTGTTGTGGAGACTGTATGTCTCTGGATAGTACTTGTATGCTACTGTGGTGGATGTGATCCACTGGTAGTGACTGTGTGTCACTGGTTAGTAGCGGTGTGCTACTAGGAGTGGTTGTGTACCACTAGATAATAGTTGTATACTACTATGGATAGACACAATTGTGCTCTATTGGATGGCATTATAGCAACAATATGCTACTATTTGAGTGCCATGGAGACTACCACTAGTGTTGGAGTTGATTGCCAACTAGAGGGATAGTTAGTGTGCTGGTGGACAAACATTCTCCAGGCGGAGGATGGTCCAGACATAACAGATTGCTGGTGGACAGGCATTCTCTCTGTGGAGAATGGTTCAAGTTGACAGTTTGTTGACGTATCATTGACTGGTATTTTCTGAAGGCACAAATTGTGGCCCGATTAGGAAAATGGTTCAAGATTGATATTTTCCAAGGCATATAGGTAGAGATGGATCTCTATGGTACATATGACCCGATTAGAAAATAGTCCGTGACTGACATTCTTGTAGGAATGGTCTCTGTAGCCCATGGCGTAGCTTTCAGCATCTCTTGGGACAATCATTCTTCTAGGACGTATGTCCAAATTAGAAGAATGGTCCTTGTATCACTCTGTGGAGTGAGTGACTTATTCAACATCATGCCCGATTACTCAGATGGAGTATGGCTTAGAGAGATGATGCAATTGATGCTATCAGATGATACCGATAGTGATGATGTTGCTTGTGAGTTGATCTATGTGATCATAAGATAGCTTGTGTGGCTATGATGATGCTACTGATTGAATGGTCTGCTAGCTAGGAGGGAGTGTTGATATTATGGTAGCTGTGGGAGGTATTAGCCTCCACATGTAACCTTTGACAAGACTAGAATATCTTGGGAAGCAAGATAAACCCTAAAACGTTGGATAATAACTTTAGAAGACAAGTCGGCTCAAGATAATATTTAATATTGAGTTATTAGCCTCCAGAAAGAGAAGTCGGCCAAGTCAAGTGAGATAGAGCAGTATAAATAGAGGGCGCTAGAGCTCATTTGACACTCACTCACTCACAACTGCATAAGACTAGTGGTGCGCAAGTTTTGGGAGGGAGTGCAGCTGCAATTGGGATTTTGGCCTTTGGTTGGACTTGGTCTTTGGGTTATGGTTTGGACTTTCTGCTTGGTTTCTGGTTATTCTTGCTTGGTGCGCTACCCTTGGAGAATGGTGCGCTAGCCTTGGTTGGCTATTGGTCTGCTACTGGAATTATTCTGTCTGTCAAGGTTAAAAGGTGCTTGGGGGTGGCTTTTGTGCCTATGGTTGGGTGACAATATTGCTATATTGTCTATGGAAAAACGAGCACATCTCTTTTATTTCTAACATATTCATAGTGTGGCTACTAACCATGCAGATAACTCTTGGATGCTTTTCACATGGAAACACTCGGTGTATAATTTCATAGCATTAGTTTAGCAGTTTTCAAAAATGTTGGTTGTGATTGTTCAAGTTCAGTCTGCAGTGTTGTTACTCGTGCATGAGATAAGGCCTCATGGCAACATCTTATTGGTTTCAACATTTTATTTGGGATTTTGTGATATGGAATGGATCATTATAAAATTTGTCATCTATCTTGGTACTTTCTGGGTGGAAAAATAGGAGGAATTGGCTTGTAGGGGCCATTTTAGTGGCATGTCCTAGTTTGGAGATTTGGGGTCTGGAACCTTCCAGAGCCAATTTTGAGGCATCAAATGACACTTTTTGGGGTCAAAACTTTGTGAGCATACCTCATAGTCCGTTGACGTAGTTCTACACATTGAGAGCTTTCCAACGATTCAAAAAGCACCTCAATTGGAGCTTGTATGGGGAAGTTATGCCTCGAGCAAGTTGACCTACCTTGTTGACCACCATGGTACCAAGTAGATGCCATGTCAGCCCCCATTATTCACACATGTGGGGCTAGTCACGTGTGGACTTCAAGAAGATTCTAGAGGGTCCAAATTCCTAACTTTAATTGAGGGTTGAGGCATGCAAAAACCCTAACCCTAACCCTAGACGCTTATCAGTCTATGTTAAATACTGGGGCACTAGGAAGAGAAGGGGTTCCATTCTTTTAGTATTGTACTTGTTCCATAGTTGAGTAGAGCATCTAGGGGTGGGATTTGAGAGCATAACAGAGGAGGTAGAAGATTCTGTAGCAGCCATTCAGGCCACAGTGTCAGAAGCAACTCCATAGAGAGTGCCCCTTTCTTTGCATGTGCATTTCGTAACTGAAGAAAAGAGAGCAGAGCATAGGCCTCACCTTCTAGCTTGGTTTTCTCCCATATTGGGTTGCCTAGGTCACATATTGTGTCTATTTGTATGGTTGGTGTGTTCATTTGCTTGTTCTCTGATTTTCGGATTTCAGTTATTTCATAAATTTGAGGACTAAGCTAGTTAAAATAAATCTGAGATCTAAGGAAATAAATTGCACAATAAAAGATTTAAGAGTATAACAAGATATGTTGTGACGAACTCTTCCAGTGGAATATCCACGACAGTTTACAGATCATTACTCTTCCAGTGGAATATCCACGACAGTTTACAGATCATTTTGTTTTGCAGGCACTTACTTTAATTGGGTAGCCACTGTAGTTATAGAAAAGTTGAATATAAAGGCTGTTCTTAGGCTAGTTTTAGTGGTCAAATGTGTGTTGGCTGTCACATACATCCAATCCTTGATGTATCAGTACTCAGTAGGGTTCACTTGGAATAACCTTTCGTTATATCAAGTTTCAACATAAATACGAAGTAATGGATGTGTCCAGACTCCATACAAACAACCCATGAGTCAAACCTTGAACCATGAAATCATTCAAATTGCTCAAACTACTCCGTTTAGTGAGGAGGCATACATATTTGAATCTTGATGATTGGATGAGTTGGTGTGCATTTTGAAAAAATATGCTTTCCATGACATTATCAGTATATACTATATAATCTACCCAGCCTCTAAATGGATTTATCATCAAAAACTCTCCTGCCTTGCATGTCTCACTTACCTGAAATGTTTTGCAGCTTGCTTGTGTTTCAAATACTTGATATTTGTTTTTCTTACTATGTGTGTGAAAGAAGAGCAGGCTAATTATTTCTGGATGCAGGAAACATGTTGTGGTATTCTATGGCGGGAGCTAGAGCAATCTGGAGATGAGGTTTTGCTGGTAAGGTTAGAATGCAGAGTGGTATATGTGAATCTTACCATACTTGGTTATTTAGTCTTTTTATTGGCATTTCCTAGTTTCACATAGTCTTATTTATCAGTTTGAGCAAATATACAGCATATATGAAATGAATAAATGCAAAACCTCACGTTTCAGTTAAGATTCTAATTAAAAATATTATTGTTAACCTTAGAAACTAACAAAGACAAAATCAAATTATTGAATTTCGTTGTGAGGAAGGCTATGAGTGCTGTTTCAGTGATTTATTATTTGCCCAAAATAAATCTACAAGGTAAATTTATCATTAATTGTCACAATAAGGTAGTAGAGTAAAAATGAAATTGCAGATGTTTTAAATGGCTTTGATTATTATCTCTCATAATTTTTTTACAAGCAAAATGATGCTTCCTGTTGCCTTGCAGAAGGCTTGACCCTCCAACCTACTAAATTGCTTTAACATAGAAGCTTTGAGCTAATCATGCCTTGCTAAAATCTATGACTGTTTTTTGTCTGTTTTTATAGGATTTTTATGTAAGATTTAACAACAGTTAAAGTTATAAGCTCCCCTCCGATCTTTAATTGAAATTAACCAGCGAATTATTGAAGAGCTGTAGGAAATACATCAGAAAAATTCTATTGTCACTGCCTGTATATTTTTTCTCCAAACGTTTTCAAACCTGAATCCTAAATGAAATTGATCAGCAAATTATTGAAGACCTATAGAAATATCTTAGAAGGTATTTACTGTCATTTCCTGTAGACTTTTGTCTCGAAAATGTTATCAAACCTGTACTCTAATTGAAACTGATCAGCAAAAGAAATATCTCATTATTTTTTGTCATTTCCATAGTTACCATACTTGTAATTGATCCATACTCGTCAAGGTAGGTGACCCGAGGTAGGTGACCTGGCATACTAAGCATATATATACTTGATATACTTGGCTATATAAAGATGCAAAACAATTCATTTTAATGCAGATAAACGAAAATAATCATAGTTAAACATTGAATATCATAAAAAGTCATATCTTCCATGTATTCATTGATTCGCACTAGTTATAGCCCATAAGGCTAAGTTGTAGGAAATGCCTAATCCACCCATGTACTAGTAGCGAAAGCTCACCGATACGTGGAAATGCCTTGAGCCGTAGCATATGATGTTTTGTGATTTGGAAATGTTGTACAGTATGGCTCAGTGTGCTTTTGGGGCATTTCAGTGTGAAATCCCTGCATTTCGGTGCGTTTTTAAGTTCTTTGGACCCACCCAAGTTCCCATGATGGCTGTGGGACCCATAGGAAGTTTAAAATACCCTAATCTATGCAAAATGAAAACAAATTAACCTTTAGTTCGTTTCTAAACCTACCCAAAAATTAACTTATCATTCTTATATTCTAGCAAGATATTGTATTATTTAAGATACACACACACACACACCTACTGTGTTTTCCTTGATGTACCCATTTGGGGTGCGGTTGGATTTCCCCCAATGTACCTATTCTGGGGGGTGTTGCATTTCCAAATGTTCATGTTTTCGAAACTCATATTCGTTTCCAAGTTTCGTGCAACTTATCCATGTGGTTTGGATAGACAATGCATATTGTATAAATGGATATTAGATTTATTTATCATCGAAAGATAAATTTTCCACACGTTTGGACCACAAATATTAAATATTAAAAACATTTATGCCCTAGCTAGTTTTTGTGACTAAGGTTATGGTCTTTAATACCTCCAAGGGCACTCTTGCAGATTTTCACTTCTTTAGAGGGAGCTAGGTAGATATCACTACAACAAATACTTGGGGGTCCAATTTATTGGTCCTAGATTCAGCTTGAGGCTTGCTTCCCAACCTTAGGTTAGTAAGGGGCTTAGTCACCTGGTTCATGTTTGTGTTCGAATTCAGAAAAAAATTCATCCAAACAAAAACATTTGATAAAATTTGCCATAAAGTTCAAGAATTATATATATATATAATCATTTGATCCCTCATTTATTTGGAAAGACAATTGCTAGGGACATGTGGGAGGCTCTGAAGGGTTTATTTCAGAGTGAGAACGAGAAGCTCAAAGACATGAAGATGACAGGATCAGACACAGTGGCAACTTATGTCACTCGGATCCGACAGGTTCAAGATGAATTGGTTGCAATAGGGGAGACAATGGATGATTTAGAGTTGGTGAGGATGACACTCAAAGGCTTCACGAAGGAGTGGACACCGTTCATCAAAGGGATCGTGGCACGTGAGAAGCTCCATGATTGGTCAAGGTTGTGGGATGACTTCGTTCAGGAAGAACTTCAAGATGAAGATCTGAATGGAGGCCGGTACAAGAATGATGGAGAATGTTGATCTTGTCAGCCAGGCAAAGAAGGGCAAGTTCAAGAGGATTGTCGGTGGAGAGTCTACCTCTCAAGACGACAAGAAGAAGGACATGAGCAAAGTCAAGTGCTATGCATGTCACAAGTTTGAGCATTATGCAGGTCAATATTCAAACAAGAAGAAGGGTGGAAACGAGACACAATCAGCGGTAGCTATGTCGGCAAAGGCTCAGGCAGATGAGTTTGCCAAGAAGTTTGAACAAGAGTTCTTACTTGTTTCCCATCTTTCTTTAGGCACCATATGAGTTGGTGCATGGTTACTAGATAATGGAGCCACATGTCATATGACGGGAGCACTGGAGTTGTTTGAGAGCTTCAAAGAGTCAAACTCAGACGTGCATGTGGCACATGGTATGGGCACCAAGCATGCAGTGAAGGGATCTGGAACAGTGCCATTCGGGATGGAGTCAGGAGGTGTGTTGAGAGATGAATGTGTTATGGGTGACATAACTTAGGAGGAGTGTGCTCTCAGTCTCAGCGATTGAGAACAAGGGCTTTGATGTACTATTCCAAGATAAAATGCACTGATCAAGCCCAAAGGATCTAGCTTAGACACAATAGTGGTTTTTGGAGTTAGAGAAAGCAACTTGTATAGGCTAAAGGGCTAGCCTATGTGAGCTATGGCAAGCAATAGAGTTGTAGAGAACAAGAAGCAAGCAGCTCTGAAGGTTGAACAACTTAGAGGGAGTCGGCCTTCAGGTTCAGGTGGGAAGGAGTAGCCTTCCAAGTCTGTCAAGGAGTCATAGTATGAGATGACCGTGTAGGATGCTCAAGAGTAGGAGGCTTCTAGGAGCATGATTAGAGGGGAGTCTTCGAAGACGGGTCTAAGTGAGATGGCAGGGATAGCTTTCGTTTCAGAGGGAGCAACTAATCAAGTGGATTGGAGAGCAACCATGGTAGCAAATCTGAAAGCGAAGGCAGAGCCACCTCCAAGTGGTAGAAGTACCTTCCTCACTAAGAGGGAGTGTTGATGTATTTAACATCAGACATGTACTTCCGCATTGGCTTGGTGTTTAGCATGTGGAAGTCGTTCGTAATGACAGTCAGAACCTAAGGAAATTGACTTTATAAATTAATTATTAAAGTGAATGACCTTTCAATTAATGTGAGTTTAACTAAGTTAAATACCTAAGTTTTTGGCATTAGTAACTTAAGATTGATTAAATCCTATCTGTTATATCTAAAGTGAAGGTGAGATCTAATCTCAGCCCTTGATCACTTTAGAAGATCTAGGGTTAACTCAACATAATAAAATGCAACCTATGTGAGAGGATGAGACACACATAGTGAAGAAATCTCATTGATTGGGTGAAGAGGACATTTCATCCAAGTGTGAGTGGGCATGGTCAGAGGAAGGAGCAAAGGGACAATAAGGGAGATAACAACTAGGTAGGCTAGGCTATTTGCTGCATTGTATTTTCCTCAGATGGGCCATTATCCCAGGACGGAGCCCAAAATTTTAATCAATAAAATCAACTTAGATTTGGTTTTCCCTTCAGGTTTTTTTTTTTTCCAGAAGTGTTTACCCAAATATCTTGTGCAATGTGTATGGTTTCAGTTTTTATGCTTTCGCTAATGTTTGGTTAATAACCTTGCAATGCATTTAATTAATAAAGTGATTTTATTTGGAATAAGTGCCGGGTGGTAGGTTTACAAAAATTAATAGCGAGACCTTCCCTTGAGTCAATTCGAACCAAAATACAAGCAACCAACATGATCCTTGTATCCAAGAAGCTCATGTCCACTTCTAAAAAAGTACCCAACACATTACCTATTTCTTTGAAGACTAGGAAACTTAACCGAAATTCGAGTAATATCAGTTCTCTTCGAGCGAGAGTCAAAGAACGAGGACCATTGTTTTGTTGAGATTTGGGTACCTTGGAAAGTGGTCCCCTTGTGTTTGTGTGTCTCTAAACACAAAGGGGGAAATTTGACCCTCATGCTTGTACTTTTTGTTATAATTTCACTTTGACTTTTTTCACTTAAGTCTAAAGTGACTTTATTCACTTAAGTCATAAAGTTACATTAATTCACTTAAGTGTGAATTAATGTACATAAAGTGAACTATGGAAACTTGAGTGAATTATGAGATCTAATCTCATCCATTCATTTTGGAGAAAGGCTTAGATCTAATCTGGGGCCTTGGTTTTCTAGGTTAACTTTGAGATGAGGCTAAAGGAGGCAAAGGAGGGAAAAGGAGATTCATTGTTCACTTGAGAGAGTTGAGTGAATGTGAAGAGAGGGAAGTGAGGGTTTGGAGAGGAGAGGCGCACTTGAGAAAAGGAGGGCACAAAGCTTCAAGGAGGGCGCACTAGTTCATGAGGATGCTCAAGCTTTATGAGAGGGAATTCATGGAGGAGGGGCACAATAGTCTTTGAGGAGAGGCGCTTTGTGTGTGAGGGGTGTGTTATCGCACATTCTGTACTTGCCCAAAGCCCAAGGCAAGTGAATGCAAGATTGGCGTAACAGGGGGTGACCTATCACTATCACCTTAATAGGAAACCCCTTTCTGTTTAGGAGTATGTCAAAGTACCCCAGGGGAGACATCCCCGGTGACCTAAAGCGCTGATAATTAAGGCAAGGGTGCAAGAAAATCCTCCTCTCACTGGTCGCTTTTGAGTTTAAGTCTTGGAAGATGAAGCCTAAAAGAGTTGGTAACTTGCAAAGAGTTCTTTATTAGCAGAGAAGGTACAAGCGAGTATTCAAATGATAATGTTGCTTTGATCAAGACTGAATAAGTCGGCTAGCCCGATGAGTGTAATAATAAATGATGCTATGCTTTAAACAATTGATAGGAAGTACAAATGTAATAACACTAGATGATAACAAGTATGCCTCAAAGTACAAAGCTTTGACAACAAGAACAATCTATGAAGTTGATAATGATTTGTCAAGTGCTAGAAAGAAGAGAAAATGCAACGCATAACCAATGGCTCAAAGTCTAATGAAGAGTTTAAGTTCAAGTGGTTATAGCAAGATTAGTTCTATGTGCAGGCTAACTTGAAGTCTAGGGAAGAGTTCAAACTAGGTGGATGCAAGTTAGGGTTAGAATTGCAAATGACAAAAGTCCACAAGGAGTTTGCTCATGCAACAAGGAAAAGTTAGCGGGTCACAAAGTCAAGTCCCAAAGGAGTTGATCCTTGCAATGAGATAGGTTAGTAGAAGAGGTCGTTTGAATAGTTTAAAGAGGTTGTTTGAAGGTTTTGGCCCTTAGGGTTTGAGTCCTAGGGTTTCGACTAGTGCCTTGTGTTGGGTAAAAGGGAGTCTAAGGATGGCTTTTAGCTTTATGAAGAGGAAATGGCAAAGGATCTAAGGTCAAGGTCAAGAGAAAAGATTGTGGAGAAGTAACACTTTCGTCCTCCAACAACTTTCTTTTAAGCAAGAAGCCTCTACAGGTGTAGCGCAAGCTAGGCCCTTGGGGTTCTTGCCTCCTTGAGCTAAAGATGCCGAGGGTAAGATCTTGGAGGTAGGAGGGAGTAATGACCTTAGTCCCCCTATCCTCAGATCTAGTGGAGGAGAAGTGCTAGAGAGTAGCCTTGCTAGGTCTTAGCTCATCCCTCTTCCTTGGTCTTAGAAGTGTGACGTCACCTTAGGAAGCTAGGGTTAGGTTTCTAGGAGAGTCTAGGTCAACACCTTTAGAAAGCTAGGCTTAGATTTCTAGAGGTAAGACAAGGAAAGGAAGCTTGACAAACAAAGAATGAAGAAGTAAATAACTTAGTTCTCCACACTTAGGGTTTTAGCATGCAATTTCATAATCTTCAATATACAAGCAAGCAAAATAGACTAGTAACCATAAAAGATGACTAATAGCAAGAGTTTACTTACTTATACCAAGAATAATCATGCATCAAGCCACAATTTGCCAAGAGAAATCATTTGATAAGCTCACCAAGCCAAATAATCCAAGAAAAAGCTAGTGCGCACCTCCTTAAAAAGGCCAAGTAACCTCAAAATAACACAAGTTTTCAGCCAATAGCCCTTAAAGAGGGTTGAATTTCAGACCACACCACTTGTGTGATGAGTGATGATGAAAAAATGAGAGTACTTTCTCTCTATTTATACAGTATCAATGACCTTTAATTAAAATTAGGTCATAAAAAGGCCGACTTGGCCAAATTACATAAAAAATCTAGTTTTTACATAAATGAAAGTAATTAACCCCCGAAATCATTTCCAAGGGTGATGTCATGCCCTTCTAGGGTGACATTGAGCTCCCAGGTTGGAGTGTTGGGCCTCATATGCAGAACGTTTGGCCTCCAAAGGCCCTGGATGATGCAACACGTGCCAATAAGCACACAACTGCCCTCCTAAATGCAAACCCTAGCTTTGGATGACGTCCATGGTCATAATGATGATGTCATGGGCTCTCAAGGGTCAACGTCCAGGTGGAAGAGCAAGATCCCCTTGGGTCTAGGTTTGCCAGAGTGTCTCTGAGGGAAACATCCTTCTTTCTTCCTAGTGCAGGTCTCTGATGTCTCTCTGCCCCTGGTTGGGAACACAACATCCATCTTTGGGCTTTCAGCTCCATGGAGGTTCGAGCTAATCATTCCCCCACATGTACCTGTCCACCGGGAAAAGTCCTACAACAACAAGTACACCCTCCAGGGGTTCATAAGTCACAGGGATCATAGCAATGTCAATCACATCTAATAATCAAATTACCCAAACATGTGCATCAAACCCCCCTATACCCAGACAAATGCTCAAAGACGTTGTGCAGTTTAACAAGTCAGGTTTGGAGAAGATCTCAGGGTGTCCTATTGGGCTAATCCTCCTTAAGTTTGGGGTGTTTCCCAGGTGAGAACCAATCTAGGTCATGTAAGTATGTATGAGGTGGCGTGGGGTAAGTGTTTGGGTATGGGGTGTAGTGATAACATGGAAATGTAGATCTTACTTGTGGGTGCCTTTGTAGAGGGCGAGCTGCACCTTGTCATATATGCCATTCTTTTTTAGTCCATTCAATGCCTTTTATTCTTAGTTTTATTGCCTTTTATCTTTTTCTTTTATGCTTCAAGGGAAGAGTTGAGGGACACTGTCCTGGCTTGGTGACTAGAGGTGACAGTGTTACCCACAAGCATTTCACGGAGATGAGAAGGCTGGTTCGTGATGAGACCCCCTTTCTCTTGGTTATGCCACCAAGAGCCACTATCCTGGTTTGGCGACTAGATAGATGGTAGTGTCATACCGCTACATGCCCATGGTCATAATAGGCCGGCTCATGATGAGACCTCCTATCCACCAACTAATAATACCTTGAGTGTTTATTTATCTTACGTGTTCCCTTTTCTTACTAAGAAGATTTTTACTGCTTTCTCGGGAATCCCTGGGCAAAGCATCTCAAAGGTTTCATTTTGGCTTTTAACTCTTGCCAGCTACTTTTACCCCTTAGGCTGTTAACCCCTTCTTCCCATAAGGCAAGGTA